>RJWM01017135.1:0-43647 GCA_004363535.1 Dasyprocta punctata | reverse complement strand
TAAACAAAACAGTAGCTTTAATGAAAATTAAAATTTAAGAATGAGGTTATTTAATGAAAACCATCAAGTTATTCAAAGGTTTAAATCCTTAGTTATAATTACTAAACTAATTATATGTAATCAAAAGTAACTGACCTATATACAGCCTACAACAAAACTACTTTAAATCAAAGAAGTACAAAGAAAAAAGAAAAAAAAAAGATAGATTATGGTATCCCAAATCAAAACAAAGCTAGAAAGCCCATGCTGACAACAAAATGGATTTCAGAGCAAATAGTATTGACAGAGAAAAAAGCGCTATTCCATAATGATAAACAGGGTTGATTTATCAAAAGGACAAAGGAATACAATATCCTAAACACTTGGTCACCTTTGTAAGAGTGTCTCAATGGCGTACACATTTCACTACAGCATTCAGGAGGCTGAGTAAGGAGGTTTGGGAGTTCAAGGCCCACCTGGGCAATTTGACAAGACTCTGAAAATAAAAAAGGTCTGGGATGTTGCTCAGTGATAAAAGAACTTTGGGTTCAGACCTCAGCATTGAGTAAGGAGTGGGCGTATCTCAAAACATGAAAACAAAAAATTCACAGGAAACAATAGACAAATCCCTAAGTACAACAAAAGATTTCATTATCATTTAATCAATAATTGATAAAAGTTGACAAAAACTCTGTAAACCTATAGGGAACTTAAATGACACTGCCATTTACAGAAACCTCCAAACAGGATTCAGATATGCATTCTTTTTAAGTGCATTTGACAAGAGAAACCAAATTTAGAGTCATGAAACAAAGCTGATAAATTTCAAAGAATTCAAATCATACAAAATACATTCACTAAGTAAAATGGGATAAAATAAAAATCATTTGTAGGAAAGAAATTTCAAATTACAAATATTTGGACAAAATAATATGCTTCAAATAGCCCAGGAGCCAAAGAAAAAAATGAAATCAGAAAAGTGTTCTGAGCCTAAAACATACCCAAACTGCTGTAACTACTGTTAAACAGTGCTTTGTCACTGCATGAAAGTACTAAAAAAGAAGGCAGATGGAATACCAATGACTTAAGCTTTACCTCAAGGAACTAGTAAATGAAAAGCAATAAAAAGAAAGAGAAAATACAGAAAACTTAGTAAAACAAAATGTCATTATTTGTGTAAATAAATAAATAAACAAACAAACTAATAACCCTCTATCTAAGGGGAAACAGGAAAAACAGGATGCAAATTACCAGTATTAGTAAAACAGAATTTAAAATTTTAAATAAAAGCCTGCCAAGAAAGCCCACCAAACACTTAAGAGGTAAGCCTGATAACAGAACATTCCTTCCTTTGTGTGACCCTTTTACTCCCTTCCTGATGGCCTTTCAGTGTAACCAGAGATGTCTAAACTCCCTCAGCAACCCATGATGTCGCCCAACCAACCAATCATAATGCACCAAATCTGCCTTTTTACCTGCTCACTTGCTTTCCCCAAAAAAGCTCTGAAACCTCACTGGGCGGGGCTCTGACTCTGTGGGAGACATCCCAGTCAAGCCCACCATGTAATAAACTGCTTCCCCTAAACCTCCTCGGTGCCACTTCTTTCTGTGTTCAGTCTGTTTCTTGGTTTCCTGACCAGGAAAACCATGCTGACCACTTAGGTCACTGGTTGAGGCCTGGTGGCCAAAGTAGGGATCTCTCCAGGCTCGACAGGAAGGTGCACCCTCTAGACCTTCTCAGGCATCCCCTCGGGGTTCCCAGGACCTGAGG
Source organism: Dasyprocta punctata (assembly GCA_004363535.1). Classification (NCBI taxonomy): domain Eukaryota; kingdom Metazoa; phylum Chordata; class Mammalia; order Rodentia; family Dasyproctidae; genus Dasyprocta; species Dasyprocta punctata. The sequence continues at coordinate 41,897 of RJWM01017135.1, read as the reverse complement.
CCCCTGCTTGGCACTCAGGGCTTGCACTGCACCCACAAGAGGGGAAAGGATACAGTCAGGTCGGGTCATCGGATAAGGTAAGACCGCAGCGAGCACCACAGTTAGTCTGTCAGCCATTCCTGCCCAAAAGGAGAGTTTGATCACCTTCATTAGCTAGGGCCACTTTCAAGGGAAAGGGGTTGGAACGTTTAACCTCTGAGTGCCCACTGAACGACTGTGTGTGTTTGTAATCAGCAATCACAGTAGGCTGCACCATCTGTGTTCCACAGCAAAAGGGCCCTCCAGGACCTCAGAGCTATAGAGCTTGGTTGAGTCAGATTTCTGTGGTTCCGTCGTCCCATCTAAGTGGCAAAAAGGCAAACCAACCGCTGTAATGGAGGTCTGACCTGGTATGGAGTTTATACGTCCCACCTGCCTGGACAGACTTTCGTCCCCATGAAGGGAGCAACTAGAGCCAACAAGTCTGGTTTCTCATTTGAGGAACACCTACCCTTTGTGTGTTATGCCACCATTCAAGGGTACATCACACACACTATAAGGAAATAGAATGGGTACGAGCCAGAGTAAACCTGCAGTCCTTGATTGCATGCTGAAGAGAGGATTCCCTGATGACTACAGAGTAAAAATGAAACCACAGAGGCTCTGAACCTTCTGTCGGATCGACTGGCCAGACCTGTGCCCAGATGGGTGACCTGAAGGAAGTGTCAATGTTGAGACTGTGTGGCAAGTCTGGAATGAACAACAGACCCCAAGACAGACTGCCCTAACCAGTTCCTTTACATTGATTCTTGGCTTAACCTGTGTCAAAGCCTGCCATCTTGGCTCCCCGTCTGTGCTCTGTATGACAAAAGGACCATCCTGGTCGTCAAAACAAATTCCTGAGGGTGCCCAAAACCAGAGAAGCTGAAGACCCAGAGTCCAATCAGCCACCTCCTTGCATTCATGGGCCACAAGCTGCTCAGTTGGCCTTAGTGCCCCCACCGCGGATCCAAGCAGCACAACCACAGTCGCCTGGGGGCCCTAGCCTTTCAGATTCGGTAATGCTCCCACCACCATCACAGCTGCAGTCAGCACTGTCACCGCAGCCACAGCCAGGGCTGGCCACCACTGCCACTGCAAACACTGCTGCTGCAGCCGCAGCCAGGGCCACTGCCACTGTTACCATTACAACCTGGGCTGCCACTACTGCCCCTCCTCCCAAGTTCCACAGAGCCACTGTCGTCACTGCTGTCAACCACATCTCAGAGCCCACACCCGTTTTCTCCTGCTCCAACTACACCCTTAATGGTTCCATCAGCTATTCCTGATTCCACTAGACCCACACTGCTTACCCAGGCCTCTGCTTTGGAATTTCTCCCATCCAGAGATCTATATCGGCTGCACCGTCCTGCTATTGCAGACTCCACAGCTCCAATGTCAACAACCACTGCGGTGCCTCCTGAACCCCAGACTGATTTCTCATCAGGTGTTATCATTGACAGAAATGCTGATAGCCCTATCAGCACTGATTGTCTTCGCTCTACTGCTCAGATTGAGGTTCTTGCTCATCTCCAGCAGCTGCTTCATGTCTATCCCAGAGCTCAGGGAGATGTACCCAACCAGCCACCCTTGATGTATTATCAGCCATTTAGTTCCACTGACCTGCTGAATTGGAAGCACCACAGCGCGTCTTACTCAAAGCCCCAAGCAATGACTGACCTCCTTACATCCATCGTCCAGGCCCACCTGCCAACAGGGGATGACTGTCAACAGCTCCTTCTGACCTGTTTAACACTGAAGAACACTGCCACATTCTAGGTGGAGACCAGGCCTCTCTGAAATCAAAAGCCCCCAGCATTGTGGTTGATCCTGATGCTTGGGTGAACACAACTTTTCTGAGTGCCGCATAGTTCATAATAGCCAGATCTTGGAAGCAACCTAAATGCCCCTCAACTGAGGAATGGACGAAAAATATGTGGTATTTTTATATAATGGAATACTACTCAGCTATAAAGAATGATAAACTAGACATTTTCATCCTTAAATGAATGTGCCTTGAAAATATACTTACTAGTGAACTAAATAAATCACACATATGTAACCATCGTATTGTTGCACTTGTTTGACAAACTAAAAGAAAACTCATGCATGTACATAAAAAAAATCAGTTAAGACTATTAAAGAAAAAGAATTTTGACTGAAAAATAGTTTTCATAGGGTCATTTTCAGATTACACTTGTATTGTGAATTGTTCTTTTGAAAATAAAAAAATAGTCATACAGCTTGTTTCTCTCGATTCACTGAGGGGAAAGTTTTGTGCTAATAATTTTCTGAATAATGTTTCATGTCTGTATCCTAGAATCTAAACAACTACTGTGAATATAACAATATGCAATATATCAATAATTGTTACTTTCCTATTGGCCTATTTTGAAATTCTGTTCTACTGTAATCTCCTTTTTCTGTTTAAAAAAAAAAAAAAGGACTGCAATATGACAGACCATGAAGGCTTATATCGATATTGCACAGCCCTCCTTGCAGGACTCAAGGAAGAAGGCAAAAAGCCAAAAAACATCTCCAAAGTAACCAAAGTCACTCAAAGACTTAATGAAAGTCCATTCAAATTTTACAAGAGACTCTGTGAAGGTTACGGGGTTTATACACTCTTTGACCCAGAGGTGTCTGAAAATCAACACATGGTCAATGCTGCCTTTGTAGCACAATCAGCCTCCAACATCAGAAGAAACATCCAAAAGGTTGATGGCTTTGCTGACACGAACACCAGTCAAATACTTCAGATTTCTCAAAAGGTTTCCATAAAGCAAGAAAGGGAAAAAACAAAAGGAACCAGGATGTCAGGCACGGCAGAGTCCAACAAAAAGCTGTTCTGGCTACAATGTTAGGAAAGCTTGTTCCTCAAGTATCCTGCCAAGGCCGATCACATTGAGGCAACTGATTTAAGGGGACCCCACAAGCCTCACAGTCTAAAACTGGTGGCAGACCTTCTATCCTGGCAGCTGACTCAATGTTCTCACTGCAGACAATTTGGACACTAGAAAGGTAAATGTCCCCTCTGTCTGTGGGACACAAAGAAACCTGATTGTTTGGGACTATTCCAGCCTAAGCCTCTTCTTTCTCTCTTTGATGACAATGAATAGGACAGACTGGGCTCTATTAGACTGGGCCCTGCAAGCCCATGATCACTGCCACAATCAGGGAAAAGCATATGACTTTTTTGGTAGATAGTGGGGTTGACCATTCAGTTGTGACTCAGCCTATTGCTCCCTAAACCACCTGGCAAATCCAAGTTATGGGTGCCACTGGAGCCCCCTGAAAAGAAATTCTGTCCAAGCAGGTCCTACAAGATTGGCAACCATTTTATCAAACATGAATTCTTGCCCTTGCCTCAGTGCCCTATCCCTCTCCTGGGATGTGACCACCTCTCTAAGTTGGAAGTGACATCTCTTTCACTCCAAACCAGCCATGTTCCAGTCCACTGCACCAGACTTGATACTGACTGACTGTTCCCTGAGAAGAATGGTGTCTACATCAATCTGAAATGCATGATAATCATAACCTTGAAGTTTTGAGAGATTTGTTCCAGAAGTATGGAATGAAGACTCACTTCCAGGGCTTATGGTAAATCAGGCCCGTTTGGTGATTGAGCTCAGTCACACTGCAACCCCCACTGCTATTAAGCAGTACGCAATGTTACAAGAGACTCGACGTGGCATCCAACCCCACATCTCATGCCTGAAACAATTCGGAATCCTGATAGACTACCAATTGCTTTGGAACACTTCTCCTCCTCCCATTGAAAAAGCCAAATGGAGACTACTGGCCAGTGCAGGTCCTCTGTACCATCAACTCAGTCACTACCACTCTGTACTCAACAGTCTCCAACCTTTACACTCTCCTGGGCCTGCTTCCCCCTGATGTTACTTGGTTCACTTGCCTGCATTTAAAGGATGCTTTCTTTTGCCTGTGGGTTGGACCCGCCAGCTGGCCCCTTTGCCTTTGAATGGGAAGATCTAGAGACAGGATGAAAAGGCCAACTTACCTGGACTCATTTATCACAAGGTTTTAAGAACTACCCCACTGTCTTTGGGGAAGCATTGGCAGCTGACTTAGCCCAGTTTCAACGTGCAGACTTTAACTGCATGTAGAGATTTTAACTGTACCATCATACAGTATGTTGATGACATTTTAATCTGTAGTTCAAGCATGCAGACTGCTGGAAAGGGACACAAGCTATTCTCTACCACTTACTGGCCACAGACCTCCACATAAAGTCTCCTGGAAAAAGGCTCAAATATGCAAACAAAAAGTATGTTATTTGGGGACTAACTAAAAGGACGCAGGTACCTTGGACCCAAGAGAAAAAAGGTTACCTGCTCCATTCCAAGGTCTGAAAACAAAAGACAGCTTAGGGAAATCATGGGCATTGCAGGTTTCTGTTGGATTTGGATATCGGAGTTTGTTGAAAAGGCTAAGCCTCTACATGATATGCTGGCAAGAAAAGAAAATGAAAGAGAGCTATTAAACTGGACTTTAGAGCAAACTGAATCCTTTCAGACCATAAAATGGGTACTGTCAGCCACCCGGCACTAGGTATCCTTGATGTGACCAGACCATTCGACCTGTTTGTACACAAAAGGAGACATGCCTGAAGGTACTAGCAGCAATGGTCCTCCTGGTCAAGGAGGCTAACAAATTAACTTTGGGACACAATCGGACCATCCAGGTGCCACATGCTGTTCTAAAGCTACTCAACAGTTGGGGACATCATTGGCTTTTGAACTGCAGTGTCACTCAGTATCAAGGACACTTTGTGGAACTCCCTGACTTACGTTCCAACTGGATGTTAACCTCTAAACCCAGTCACCTTCTTGCCCACTGAGGTTAGCCCTCCAGACCAAGACTGTCTTGCCTTGACCGATGAACTCTTTGCTAGCTGGCCACATCTGCAGATGGAACCCTTGTCTGATGCTGAGTACACCCTATTTAGGGATGGAAGTACCTCAGTTAAGGATGGAAACCGCTAGGCCGGCTATGCAGTCATCACCATAGATGAGGTGCTCCTAGCTGGGCCTCCTCCCCAAAACTGGTCTACTCAACAGGCTGAACTGTGGGCCCTAAAACAAGCTCTCCACTGGGCAAAAGAGAAAAAGGTAAACATATACACTGATGTACGGTATGCTTTAGCCACTATTCATGTCCACGGAATGCTGTACAAGGAACATGGACTTCTTACAGCAAAAGGAAAACAAATTAAAAACAAGGATAAGAATTGTCAGCTCCTGATTGTAATCTGGAAACCTAAGAAAGTCATTGATATTCATTGTAATGGGCACCAAAAAGTAAAAGATACTGTCACTCTTGGCAATCACAAAGCAGAAGAGGCTGCCAAATTGGCAGCAGAAGGCTTCACCTGGGGGACAAATGATTTAGTACAAAATCTGAAAGTCCAACATGAAATATCCCCTAAAACTGTCCTCAGTCTCCACAGTGGGCCCCTCTACTACTCCAAGGAAGAAACTAAAGGGGCACAACAAGAGGATGCTTACATGGGCCCAAATGGTGCTTGGACTTTACCAGATGATCAGATGATAGTTCTACAGAATTTGGCCTATGCTTGGGTAAAACACCATCATGACATCACATATGGAAGAAAAACTGCTATGAATCAGCTTCTAAGCTGCTACTATTATATTCCAAAATTAGCCTCGATCTGTGCCTCTATTAATCAGAAATGTCAAATCTGTGCAAGGACTGAACCCTCATTTAGACCTAAACCCCCACCGAGTACTCAACATGCTAGACTCTCCCCTTTTGAAGACCTACAGATTTTACATAAGTCAAGCCATGTAGAGGTTACAAATATCTCCTGGTACTTCTCTGCACTTATTCTGGGTGGCTGGAGGCATTTCCCACAGGAAAAGAAAAAGCCACGGAAGTCTGTAGAGTATTACTAAGAGAAATTATCCCCAGATATGAGCTGCCCCGAAGCATAGACAATGATAATGGGCATGCATTTATAGCAGAAATAACTCAGAAACTAACTAAAGAATTAAAAATCAAATGGAAGTTACACATGGCATACAGGCCACAAAGCTCTAGAAAAGTTGGAAGAACAGTAGGACTTTACAGTCAATACTGACTAAATATCACCAAGAAACTCAGGTATCATGGGTAGATCTGCTTCACATGGCCCTCCTCAAGATCCAAAGCTCACCAGGTCCCACAGGACATACACTTTGAAGTTTTGTATGGGGGACCCATAATTAGGGGTTTCCATGGAGACCAGTGTCAACTAGGTAACACATCTCTGCAGGAACAACTTATACAGTTAGGAAAGACCTTTTCTCAAACACACAAAAATGTAGCTGAGAGGCCTGTAATATTCACAGACACATCTCCCCACACATAAAGCCATGGGGATATGGTTTGGGTTAAGAATTAGAAAAACGAGCCCCTACAACCTGTCTAGAGGGGTCCCTACTTTATTATTTTGATCACTCTCAGAGCAATAAAGGTTTCTGAGATCCAGCCGTGGATCCGTCATTCTCGGATCAAAAAAATTCACCCAGATGACTGATGGAAAGCCTACCTGTGTGATTCAACTCCCCTGAAGACAACTCTGAGAAGACAATGGACTTAAAGCCCTGCTCTTCTCCCACTGGAAGCTGACAGTTCTAGACAGAGCTGAACTGGGACAGACATCATACACTGGAGCATCTGCCCCTGATTGATTGATGCTGTGCTATTCAGTTTGGTATCTAGTCCCTCTCCTCTTGTTAATCTCAGTGTTCACCCTAGGGTTTTGGGCAGTGTCCCCAGAGGATTGGGAAGTCCCCCTTAAGGTCACTTTCATTCTTTTCTACATTGGTGTAACTGCTGGACTGTGTACTCTGAACTGCTGTGTCTATCCTGTGCCTGTTCCTGTTTAGACTGCTTAGCCTCCATTCTTGCCAAGCAGACTTGAGGCCACTGGGAATTCTAAACTCAACATTATGGCACTGACGCTATAAGGATTCTCAATCAGGTCAGATCAGACCCCTCTCAAAGGCAAAAATTAACAAAATTTAGTTAAGTAAATATAATAACATGTAAAAGAATAATCACTATGTCCATATAGTTCACACCAGGAATACAAGATGGCTTTAATATGCAAATAAACAAAATTCAACTTCCATTCATGATAAAAATCTTAGCAAGCTAGACAACTTCCTCAAATTCATTTTCTTAGCTACTTTTTTCCTTGCTGAGACAAAATATCCAACACCCACAGGTTAAGGAAGGAAAGGATTATTTTGGTTCACAGTTTGTAGAGATTTCGGTCCATAATCAGCTGGTTCCAAGGCAGGGTGACATGGTAGACAAGCATTAAAGTGGAGAAACAGTTCATGTTAGACAGAAGACAGCAAAATCAAGCAAGAGACCAGCCTCTTTTTGTTCTTTATATTTTATCCAGGGTGGGTAGCACACACCCCCTTAAACCTAGTGCCCTTATTACTAGAATACTAGCATTGCACCATGAATCCATCCAAACATCACATACTCTCGATCCAGCCATCTCTAAAAATCTCCCACACATGACTGCACGAAGCTTTGGAGGAACATCTAAACACAAGCCATAATACTCATAAAAGAATATTTCTGAAATACAACTAACCCTGTATTTTACTAAAAAACTGGATGCTTTCATCCTGTGACTGGGAAGAAAGCAAGGATGTCCACCCTCACCACTTCTATGCAACACTGTCCTGGAAGCTCCAGAACATGAAATAAAGCAAGAAAAAGAAATAAGGACACAGAGATTAGAGAACAGGAAGTAAAACCTTTGTTACCAACAGCATGGTGATGTAAAAATTCCTAAAGAAAGTACAAAAATACATGGTGAAAATTTATAAATATTAGTAAGGTTACAGGACACAAAAAAATCAATATACATAAATCAAGTCTATTTATCTAATGATCAGAAATGAAGATGAAAGCACCATTAAAATAATGAAAGAACCTACAATGAAATGTATAAAACCACATACAGTAAAAACCATAAAACGTGGCTGAGAAAAATTACGCCCTAAATAGGCAAGCCATTTTCATGACTGAAAGACTTGTTAGGATGTCAACTCTCCCTTTGTTTATATATACTATGCAATCCCAATACAAATAATCCCATCAAGCTTTTGTTATAAATTGACTACCTGATGGTAAAGTACAATAAAGAAATACAAAGTATCTAGAATAGGCAAAACATTTTCTAGAAAAAGAACTACATTTATAATTAAGTTAAAGGAGGCCCAAGGCCCAAAGACTGTATGAGGCTAAGGCAGTAGAATCTTAAATTTCATTTAAGCCTGGGTATCCCTGGGATGCAGTGGGGATCTATCTCAAAAGAAAAAAACTAAAAAAGGGCTGGGCACGTAACTCAGTGCAATAGCCCTAGTTCAACCCCTGGTATTGTTTAAAACAAACAAAAAAATTAAACAAACAAAAAACAGGATATAGAAGTTAAAATAGTATGTTACTGCCATAAAGAGAAACAATGAGATAAATGGAACAGAATAATTAATCCAGAAATACAATTATACATAATCAACAGATTTTGACAAGATTGGTAAGACTGAAGAAATGATCATCTTTTCAACAAATAGTAAGAGAACTAGATAGCCATGTGTTTTGTAATGGTTGATACATTGTGTCAACTTGAGAAGTTGACAGTTAACTAAGTAACTCAGTAGTTCTACATTCTAGTCATGCCCTTACTGCCCTAGAATTTTGTTCATTGTGTCACCTTGAGAAGTTTGTAAGTTTAAGTGACTTAGCAGGGAGCCAGGATCCTCACTTTCTAAACATCCTGAGGCTGTGCAAGAGGCAGTCAAGGAGATGACATGAGTGCCACACCTACCAGAGAGGCTTGCTCTTCTCCCCTTTTTGCTCTTGCTGCTTTTGCTGTGTTCTGCCTCCATGGACTGTTGCTCCTGTGCTATGCCACTCTGCTTTGGAGCCAGCTGATTACAGACTGTAACCTCTACAAACTGTGACCTAAATAAACCTTTCCTTCCTTAATTTTGGGCGTCCAGTATTTTGCCTCAGAAGAGAGAAAAGTAACAATAACATGTTAAAAAAAAAAGTGGAATCTTCATTGTTACTCCACACTATGTACAAAAATGAATAAAAAATGAATCACAGACCTAAATGTAATTACTAGAATTATAACAATTGTAGAAAAAACAATCCTGGTAAATTTGGATTTGGCAAAGATTTTATGAACACAACAAACTAATTATATAACCCTACAATTGCACCAGTCTACTTTTAATTATTTACCCACAAAAAAATAAAAGCATCTGTCTACTCAAAATCTTATACTCAAATGTTCACTGCATTTTTATTTGTATTAGCTCCAAATGAGTAATATACCACATGTCCATCAAGGATATAACTAAACGGTAATGTATCCATACAATCGATATCTGTAAATAAAAGAACTACACATACACACACATATGCACACATTCTATCATCTCAAAATCACTATGCTTATTAAAGTCACACTGGAAATGGTGGTGCATGCCTTTAATCCCAGCACTCAGGAGGCTGAGATAGGAGGAGCGTTGTGAGTTCGAAGCCGGCTTGGGCTACAATGTGAGCATAAGGTTGGCCTGAGCTACATAGTGCGACCCTGCCTCAAAAAAACTAGGGCTGGGAGTTTGGCTCAATGGCTTAAGTGCCTGTCTGGCAGGCGCAAAGTTGTGAGTTTGATCCCCGGTGCCACAAAATAAATAAACAAATAAAGTCAGACCACTCTCTGCCCACAGTATTTACTATATAGTACTGTAATAAACAACTAGGTTGGTAGTTTCACAAAGTTCACATTTCAGTTGAATGTTTCTAGTTTTACGACAATTTTATCTTTCATTATAGTTGAAAAATCATAATACGTGAGTGCAAAGTGGAAAAGTGCTTTGCTTCCATGAGAATCAAACTGAATACTTTCGAAAGACCTAATAAAATACTGGCTTAAATTAGACAAGGAGATTACAAAAGACTTGAGGGAAATGGAGAGCTGTATAATTTTGCAAATATGTTAAAAAATTTATTTCAAAGAAACCTAAAATAGAAAACAGACCATTATGAGTTTGAATCTGCTTTACAAACAAAGGTAATATGACACCAATATCCAAGGTAAGTGGAACAGTACTCAAGGAGAAAATATTCTCTTGCATTTGAGTATGTGGATGAATAAATGCACACTTACGACCTTGAAAGTACAATTTTCAGATGACCTAATAAAATATGGGCTTGCAGAAGAAGGGAATGGGAAAAAACAGGAATCAGATATATCATATACAGGTTCAAATTCCCTATGATGAATGTAAATACTATGTAGAGGTAAACTGTACCAATAAATTTAATAAAAAATAGGAGCCTAATTCCAGTGAGTAAGAAAGGTCCCTAGGGTTTTTTGAGTCTACCTTTTTCTCAAATATAGAACAGTACATTCCTGAAAAGAATGGCTTAGCAACACCAGAAAGAACAGGAAATAACTTACAAACCTGTCATATATATAACACAAATATAACATATATATGTAAACATTTTGTTAAACATCAGTGAATAGCATATAAATACATTTATTTCTTGCCTTTTCTCTCTTAATTTTGCAAACAGGCTACTGTCCCATATTATTTGAAAAACACTGTTATTTTAAATAGTTACATCTGGCACAGGCCTTTTAAAATTACTGAATACATGCATACTGATTTTGATGTCTACCTATGATGAGGTTTGAAGACAGTCATTCATTTCTCACTCCTCTTAAACTGATAAATAGGAATTAAAAATAATGAGTATTTAAAAGTTAAAAATTGGATTCCTGATTAAGATGCAATAGGCAATAACAACTATTTTTAAAAGTGATCTGATATAACATTTCTCCCTTTATTCTCATTAATTACCTCTACTTACTAAGATCTACAAGAGCAGCTTCTCAGAAAAACTAAGGCAAGCAATCAGAAAACAGCCATTAAAAGTAATAACCTGTGGCATTTACAAATGCACTTCTCAAAAAACAGTAAAAGCCATTATGTATAAGGGAGACCTAAAAAAAGAAGGGGGGGTTTCAAAAACATTCACATTTATGTGTTAAGAAAGAAGTATGCAATATCATTTCTTACCCACTGTCTAGTTTCTGTGTTCCTGTTTGTCTGGGAAATCAATAAGATTAAAAATAATAATAATAAAGGTAACAAAAATGGTCATGCATCATCTAGGATGCCAAGAGCAAGTATAGCTATAACTAACACATGTGGGTACTGGTTGTAATTCCTATTAACTTTTTTTTGTTTTCATATAAAAATAATGCTACTTTTAGAAATTATGTGACTAAGCAGTGCTAGTATTCAATACCACAGCTCCTTTTTCCTGCCCAGCGTTTATGACCTGTTGAACTGAATATACTTTTTTTTTTAACCAAAGATTTGTTCTGAGCCCAACATTTCAATGGTTCTATACAAATTTTACAGCACTTTAAATTACCGAGAAAAATAAATAAATAAATAAATAACTCTGAGATTTAACACACAAGGGTACTTTTTAGTATTTTCCAAATTTTCTGAAATAAAATTACTTGAAAACATAAAGAAAATGCTATTTTTTTCCCCATTTTGTTTAGACAGGGTCTCTCTATGCAGTTCAGGTTGGCCTTGAACACACAGCAAACCTCCTGCCTCAGCCTCTCAAGTGCTGGAATTTCAGGCATGCATCACTACACCCAGCAAAAAATTTATCTTCATGAAATGCATTATGAAACAAAATAGCCACATAACTACAGTATAATATAGTCTGCCAAAAAATGTATACATTGGGAAAAGAAAAACATATATAAATATTTTAATACTAAATATATGGTAACATCGTAAGATTAATACTAGCTACTTTCAGCCTCTACAATTAATGAGGTACTCAAAGTGGTGGTAATTAACTGTAGACATTTATTAGTGTGGTGAACTGTTGAAGTATGTATACATTTTTTGGCAGGCTTTATTTATATGCACATTCTGTATCTAACATGTAGAAACAGACTTGATGTATTTAGTCAAGTCAAATTTTAGAAGCATTTTTAGCACATACAAAAACATATACATTCACTTTTTCTTTAAACCATATGATGTCACTTCAGTTCTAAACGGTCCACACTCATAGCACAGCAGGGCACAGACAAAGCATACAGAATGTGAGACACAACTGTAACAATAAAGCATTTAGTCACTTCTCACTTTTGACCACATTAGAATGTACTGAAAAACAAATCTCCATCAGTTGAGTCTTTAGGCTAGGAAAATAATTCTAATTACTGTCATTAGCTTCAAAATAAATTTAGAATTTTAAAAATGAGTTTATTTGATCTCATAAAATGGTTCAATCTACTCTTACAACAACTTACAAAATAATACTGCGCTGTAGTCCTTAATGATTGTTTTTGAGTTTTTGTTTTTTTTAAGATGCAGGAGATTGAACCCAAGGCCTCGTGCATGCTGTACCATTAAGCTACACTTCAGTGCTGATGAAATATTTTTTAAAGGGTATGCAACAAAATTTCTCTCCTGTCCTGTGTCTATCTGTCCATTGTTCATCGCCCACAATACATAATCACTATTATTAGCTATCCTTTCAGAGATAACGGTATACATATTTAAGCAAAAGAGAATAAACTACCTTGTTTTTTATACAAATATTACGATAATAAATACTTTTTCTTCAGCTTGCCTTTGTTTTTAAAATTTAAATATACTGCCAGGTATATCAGTAAAGAGATGTGATGACAGGAGCAGGGGTAAAGAGATTGCAGGATGCAGTGCTGCTTGCCAGGCATGGTGGCGCACACCTGTAATCCCAGCACCTAGGAGGCTGAGGGAGGAAGATCGCTGTGAGTTCAAGGCCAGCTTGGGCTACAAAGGGAGTTCAAGGCCAGTCTGAACTACATAGCAAAACCCTGGCTCAAAAAAGACCAAAAGAGAGAAAGACAGACAGACAGACAGACAGACAGACAGAGAGACACAGTGTTGTTTGCTTTTAAGACAGAAGAGGCCATCACCCAAGGGAGCCCCTAGAATCTGGCCTAGATGTCTACAAAATGGATTTTCTCTAGAGTCTCCAGAAGGAGCACAATGTTTCTGGCACCTTACTTTAGGATTTATGACCTTAAGAACTATACCAGTGATAAAGCTGTGATCTTATGAACCATTAATTTTAATCACTGCAATAGCAGTAACAAAAAATTATGATAAATTCAAACCATCAAGCACTGTACTGTTTTAAAAAGGAACAAGGATGTCTTGGGATTACACTGAGATCACCCAGATAATACAGGATAATCTTTCTATCTGGAAATGATTAATTTAATCACAACTATGAAGTCCCTTTTGCAATGTACAGTAACATTCATAGGTTCTGAAAATTAGGATGTGAACATATAAGGGAGGCAATTATTCAGCCTGCTGAAAAACATATACAGTATTTGGCTTTTTAATTTTATAATGATTACTAGCCCCTTTACTCTTTGACCCAATTTTTAAGAGTCCTTGAAACAAAAAGCTTAATACATATACTTATGGTACTATAAAATTTCTCAACTAACAGAATTTGAAAGATTTTGAAATCTCCCCTTCAGAATGTAAGCAAATCATTCACAACAGTCATTTTTGTGGCCAGAGATAAAAAAAAATTAAAGTGAAAAGTAAAAAACTTCAAGTACTCTATAATAACGATTTTCTAAGTACTCTATATACTACTGTAATATTATTATTTGTTATGTGAAAGTTTTCATTTGTCATAGAACAGTTTATAGTAATTTTCATCACTGTTATCAAAGCCATTCTCAATATTAATTTCATTTTCATTAGTGAATTCATTTCGTTAGTGGACTAACCCACTAAGGAGTTCGTGGCTAAATGTGCTGATAGGAGGTGGAACTTGATTGGAGATGGTCCCTGGGGTTGTGATCTGGAAGACAGTATTCTTGTCCCTGGCTCCTCCCTTCTCACTCTGCTTCCTCGCTACCATGGGGTGATCGGCTTTCCTCCAGTGTGCCCTTCTGCCATGTCATTTCTGCATTTGAGGCAGTTAACCATGGACTGAAACTTCTGAAAGGAGGAGCGTAAGTCTCTCTTCCTTTATATCTCTTGTGTTGGGTATTTTGTGCCAGCAATAGGAAAGTGACTAATACATTCATTGTGGTACTATACTATCATTCAGTACAAGGAACTATAAATTCATTTAACATAAATCAAAACATCATGAAAGCTTAAAAAAAAAAAAAGTACGCTCTTTTAAACAAAGTATTTCAACTAAAGAATCAGAAAGAAGAGAATTCCAAAATCTTACAATGGAGTTGCTATGAAGGCATTTTATACACAGCACAGAATCTTTAATAGTGGAGTCACAATGTGACACAATTCTGCAATTCAATAAAAGTTTCCTATTCCTTTCTACCAAAGATTGCCCATTGTGAGCATCCAATGAAATTCACAGACTTCATTCAACTATGGTTCACCAATTATGATACAATTTGTGGATAAAATGGGTGATGTCTAAAATACACTGCAATGGGGGGAGGTATAAATGAAATAAAAGTCAGATGTGAAATGATAATTACAGAAACTTGATGATAAATATATAGGGATCTATTTTACTCTATTTGTATGTGTCCTGAAAATATACGTAGCTTGTAAGTACATGCAATTTCAGCCCCTATTTATTAAAATAAAACAATGGTATTTATCATTATTGTCAATCGAGAGGCCCATTATGATTAAAAGATAGGATTACAATACACTAAATAGATTGGGGGGAAAAACGGACAGAATGCATAAGATGAAATGAAATATACTATTTTTTTTAAACAAAGGACAGTAATCACAGAGTCAAACTGAAACAGCTGTTCATTCAGAAAATCTATGGTAGTTAACACTATTCAAAACTTTTAATTACACTGGTCTTTCATATATAAATTTCATTGGTCTTTAAGGAGAATATCTGTTGTTGGACCTACCTTCACTGAATAATTGAACTCTAAAAAAATAATAAAAGAAGCAAAATGCATTTTTATTAAAAACAAGAATGTAAAATACATATGTAAGACCATAAATAAAATCTGAGTAACTCTAAAATTTAACTCTTGATAGTGAAGAGCTGTCACTGACAATCTAAAATAATCTATAAATGCCCTATGTTAAAATCATGCCCTTTAATCATTTATAAATAAATCATAATCACAAAAGAAGTCTTACTCATGAGAGAAATGAAGATGATTTTAAATCTATTTTAAAAGTTAGTGAAAGGTTTAGTTCGAATGGACTTTCATTTAAATTTGCATTTTTACATGCAGGTATGTTTTGACCTTTAACAAACTAGAGGGAGCTGGAAAGCAGACCTAACACACTACAACTCCAAGATAGATTATTTTTCACCTAGTTATTTTCACTGTTTTTGATACTACCATCTTACAATACAAAAGATTTACAAACTTAAAGTTTCATAACACAAATCAATTTTAATTTTTTTCTCAGTAAATCATTTATTTTCCTATTCAGTGGATTAAAAGCATCTGCATACAATCAATTTTAAAGGTTTCTCTATAATAGCTAAAATATTCTTGTGACCCTGGTATTTTTAGCCTATACATGCACAATTCCGTTGGTAAGAATTAAGTTATCTGCAGAAAAATGTTCATTGATTGACATATTTAAAGACAATTTTTATCTCCAGTTACCACTCTGGAATCCTATTACACAGAATTTTTGTATGTTTAAAACTGCTTGCAAGAAAAAAACAAAACAAAACAAAACAACAACAACAACAAAAAACAAAACCACAACTACTTGCAAGCCAAGCATGGTGGTGCAAAACTGTAATCTCAGTATTTGGGAGGCTGAAAC
This sequence comes from Dasyprocta punctata, assembly GCA_004363535.1. NCBI lineage: Eukaryota > Metazoa > Chordata > Mammalia > Rodentia > Dasyproctidae > Dasyprocta > Dasyprocta punctata. The sequence goes on along the minus strand of RJWM01017135.1, from coordinate 25,971 downwards.
AGTATGACATAACATCATAAAGAACTAGGGCAAGCGATCAGGCCAAGAGGGGCGCGGGGCTGTGGCTCAGCAGGCTGGGCCTGGCCCGAGGCCTCTGGATGCAGATGTAGTATGCTGCCTGGGGGTCAGCGTGATCCGTGGGCAGCAGCCAGGGCCGCAATAACAGACCACGGCGTGAAGCAGCGAAACGAGCTGGAGGCTCTGAAGTCCATCTACCCCGACTCCTTCACAGTATTGTCAGAAAATCCACCCAACTTCACCATTACTGTGACATCTAAGGCTGGAGAAAATGATGACTGTCCAGACTACCCTCAAATTTGTATATGGCGAAAAATACCCAGATGAAGCGCCTCTTTGTGAAATATTCTCCCAGGAAAATCTAGAAGATAATGATGTCACAGACATTTTAAAATTATTAGCACTGCAGGCTGAGGAAAATCTTGGTGTGGTCATGATCTTTCCTCCAGTGACAGCAGTGCAAGAAAAATTAAATGAAATAGTAGATCAGATAAAAACAAGAAGAGAGGGAAAAAAAACTAAAAGAAGCAGCAGAAGAAGCAGAGAAGCAATTATTCCATGGCACCCCGTTACAATTGAGAATTTCTTACATTGGAAAGCCAAGTTTGGAAATTAAAAAACGGATGAAAGAACAAGCAGGAAAAAATAAATTGAGCGGCAAACAACTGTTTGAAACAGATCATAATCTTGACACATCTGATACCCAGTTCTTGGAAGATGCTGGGAACAATGTGGAAGTTGGTGAGTCTTTGCTCCAGGAAATGGGTGACTTAGAGCCGGAGGACGCTGAAGGTGATCCAGACTACACCCCTGCAGATTCGGGCAGTGACTCCACAGAGTGAGAGGCCCCACAGCCACAGCATCTGTGGCTATGCTGAGAGGGTTTTGATTTTCCTTTCTTTTTTAAAGAAAAAATAATTTTCAGGAGAATATTCTGATAACTTTCATTATCGAATTGAATAAACTGACCACAACAACACTTTATGTTCCCTTCCTCTTTTTGGTGAACAGAAGATTACACATTTAACATTATTTAATGTTGGAGGGAGATCCTACCTGTAGCACTAAGACTTGAAGGTGGGCTGTGGTTATGTACATAAGGGGGTCTATCTGGAAGGAACTGGAATAACTCATAATTTCTACCCTGGAGGAGATGATGGTGACTTTTGAATTCCAAATACTGTCCTTCATATAAAGTGTCACGGTACTGAGATTAGTAAATCGAAAATTTTACCTGGATTCTAACCTCTTAACACAGTAAATTTAAGTTTTAACAGAACCAGAAGCCCAAATTATAGATAAGAATAAAATGGATTTCATGACTATAATAAGTGCAAATTTTTAGTGTTTATAATAAAGTTGTACACTCCTATAGCACTTCTCAGGATAGATTTATAAGCCCTTGTCTGAATTTTAAAAGTAAAATCTGATACCAGTTCTATAGGTGATTTTTTTTCTGTTTTACGTTATTTTTTTATTTTGTATAATTAGTATGTGTTTGTCATACATAATGATCACATTCATCATAGGGAACTTGTACCTGTGCATAACACACCTTAAATCTTTTTATCCCATTCCCTTCCCTTCTCTCCAAGCCTTCTTCCCCTCCCCATTTTTAAAAGATTATTTTCATTTTTTTTCTTTCAATTCTCTTTTTTGTCCATTTTTTTCCTTCCCTCCCCCTACCCACTCCTTTGTTCTCTTTCCCATTTGAATAAGTTCTTCCTGCTTTTCAGTATCTGTCATCCATTAAGCTCCTTCTTTATCCTTTGGATTTCTCACACAAGAGAAACAATGCAATATTAAAATAAAATAAAATAAAGAACTAGGGCAGATGTCAGAGAAGTCCTATTCTAGATACTGGTCTGAGACCAAATAAGGAGTATATGCTAACATGTAAATCAAATTCCCAGTCAAATTCCCAGTCAAACAAACAGCAGACTAGTTCCCTAGCCGATTCACGTTCTTGTACAAGACCCACGTGTCCTGTGGATTAGTCATGTCTTTCAGTGGTTCTCAAACCTGGCTCCCCATGGCTGCCATCTGGAAAGCTTTATAAAATATGAACTTCTAAACTTCACCTCAAGTCCCTGATTTAACTGGCCTAGGACACAATTGGAGTGTAAATATTTCCACTAATCTGGTCCTGTCCCATTTTGCAAATAAAATACTGAGGCTTGGAGAATCAAACAACTTATTTTGAGTTTATGGACTCTGATAATAAAAAGAATTCTATTTGTTTTCCATTTCATTGCTTTCCTAAGACTACTTTTCTTCTTACAATTTCACAGACAGAACATTTATTCTTACTGCAGACCTGATATCTGAGATAGTTACTAAATTACTAAAACAGGTAGGCAGTATATATGATGTGAATTATTCACATCTGTGTGGGGTAGGGTGGGGCAGTGTGAGATTTCATCATTCAACACAGAAGAGCATTCAATTTAAAACTTACATTTCTGAAACTTTCTATTTAACAGTTTTGGATTATAACTAACTGCAGGTAACTGAAATCCTGAAAAACAAAACCTGTAATTAGGGAAAATGACTGTATTAGCAAGTTGATTAGTATTTAAAAATCAAGTGAAAAAACACTGTTTTTCCTAACTGGAAAAGATTCTGCAACTCTTTCTCAATTTAATGCTAATGGTAAGAGTCAACCAGTCATTCTGGTCAGTGACAAGGATGTGTTGCATTTTAAAAGGTCTTGGGATTTGTGATTCTTTCTACAAGTTCAAATAACTGACAAAACATAGACAAACTATTGGAGTTCTTGGATTCTTTTGCATTTTAAAAGAAAACTATACACTAATTTGCAAAGAAAACTATACACTAATTTGCTTTTATTTTTACTGAAAAAACATTTTTTCTGGGCATGAAGCCAAAAAGTAGTGCATATGTTACAGAATCTAATTTAGTTCTACTTATAAGTCCATTTCATTTAAACTTTGTCTTTATCAGTTTGCTTATGCTCATGAATGTGTTTCTTCACCTTCTGGAGCTTAAGATCTATTATATGGGTAAATCTCTAGTCTTTTTTCCCTAATATCATCTTCCTATCCTGCCCCAACAGAATTAGGTGCCTCTCCTTTGTATTTATTTACCCCCTCCCCAATATATAGAAGAATATCTCACTTTAATAAAGATTTATTCCTGTAAATAATTGTCTCATAGGAAAAAGAAATACAGTAGGTGACACAGCTGGAAACACAAATCTATAATCATTTATAAGATTTTTGTTTTACTATTGCTTTTATTTTCTTAGCCTTATCACTAATCTAATGTTTTCTCTCTGAAATGCACTGCATAATGGTTTGGTCTTTACGGCAACTTACTATATAAATTATTTCTTCTTTCCTGAAATTACTAATTTCTGGGAGTATTTTTTCAGTACTAACTACTGACAGGACTAATGGATGGATAACCTTGTTAAAAGATACAAATATATTTAAAATTAAAATTATAACATGCTAAAAATAAGAGTATATTAGTAACAAATCATTTGCTGAAATTCTAAACTGAAAGACAGAGAGAGAAAAACTTAAATGACATTCTAAAAAAAAAGTATTTCTATTTAATTGTTAAAGCACTATAGCTGTGTGGCAAAAGCACCCATGCCAGGTTTATGATTCACAGAATATTTTCTTTAGTCTTTTAATGTAACGAATTACATTAAGCAGAATTTCTACCACTAATCCACCCTTGCATCCCAGGACTAAGTGTCATTTGTTCCTCATTTATTCTTTAAAAATATTGCTGGATTTGATATACTAATATTTTAACATGTACTTTCGTCAAGTGATTTTTGAGGTAACAGGAGTCTATAAGGCAAGATCTTTTAAAACAAATTATAGCCAAGTATCTTAAAGCTAAATATTTTCTTTCAAAAAATTACAGGACTTTTAAAGTACTGTCTGAGTGCTATATGGCAAACGACTACATGAGAAATAGGAGGAAAAAACTGGTAGGAACTGTGATAGATTATGTACAAAATAATGGTGGCTTGGATTAGACTAAATCCTCACTATTTCTCAAATTGAGTAACATGAAGCCCTCTTCTTTAAAAAAATTTATATATTTTTGCAAATCTCCAGTTTTCAATATAAAGCAAAATTAATGTTATAGTCTTATTTTTTACTGGGGAACTTTGCTGCTGTAATATGAATGTGGTATTTAAATCTATAATATAGCTTCTTTTGAGTTTAGGAAATCTATCCTGTATCCTATATGATGACTTAGAATTCTCCCAGTACACTATTTAAATTTTTATGCAAATTGAATACCCTATCATTGTAAAAGCACACAAAATGCATTGTAAAAGTAAAATTTTCAAATTACTCTCAGAGTAAGTACAGGCACTAAACTTGTGGGCAAGTTCATGTTAAGTAATTGAGAACATGCTCATACATACTTTTAAAGTTTATCACAAAAAGGAAAACACAAAATTGTCTTGTAGAGAATTCTAAGAATAACTTCATAATCTGACCTGAAATCTATGTTTGGCTTAGTGGTGATACATGAATTTTAAAATGGTTTAGCCCAGTATTAATAAAGCAATTCCCCTCACCTGGTTTCTTTATGACAGTGTATGTATAGGAGTCAAGGATGAAATCCATTACTCAAAATGGGAACTAAAATGATCTATATAAGGACTAATGCATGATCTTGGCCTTGTTTTATTAACTCAAAGCAATTAGTCAATGGATGCCAGCATTTATAATACGTTTTAAAACAGAGCACTAGCGATAGTGAAGATTTTTAAGAAATCAAACAAAATCTTCAGTTGCACAGATTTTAGAGATTGTAAGAGCTACTTTCACAACTGTATAGATGAGAAACTAAGATTCAATAGGTTAAAAAAGGTTGTCAAGTTCACAAATCAGTTGTGTCACATCCAGAAAAAAAGTTACTTTCCTATATATTCTTTGCAACACTACGAGAGACAGTATCTTAAAATGGCAAAATTTAGCTTGGAAACCACTAAAGAAGAATAAAGGTAAGACACAAGCACTGTACTGTGTAGCTCAGATAGTAAAAGCTATACATTTTTGAAGAACAAGAGATAAATAAGACCTGGAATTGCTTTATATAGGAGATGGCATCTAAGTTGAGTTCTGAGAAATTTTAAGACAGTGGAAAAGCAAACAAGTAGGCTTTATTAGTTTTGTTAGGCTACAATACAACTCAACCCAACTCAACCCAACCAAATCCAAGATGGGGTAACCTAAACCCAACCTAGATGGGGTAGCCTAAACACCAGGAATTTCTCACAGTTTTAGAGATTGAAAAATCCAAGATAAAAACACCATTTAGTTTGGTTTCTGGTAAGGGCTCCCTTCTTGGCTCACCGATGGCTACTTTCTCATTGTGTCACCATGTGTGGAAAGAGTACTCTAGTATCTCCTTCCTATAAGGTTTCTAACCCTATCATGAGGCTCACACCCTCACAACATCATGTAAACCTAAGTATCTTCCAATGGCTCCATTCCATATTTCCAAATAGCATCCTAATAGGGAAAAGGGCTTCCACCTATGAATTTTGGGCAAACACAGTTTAGTCCATCTACTTGGTATTCCTGGAGAGAGGACTAATATTTGTGAAAGCTCTAAGGTGGTAATGGATGTGGTATGTTAATGGAATCAAGAAAAGATGGTCTTTTTAGATTTGATGAGCCTTGGAGTGTAATAGAAAATGTCAGTGAATAAAAAGAAAGGGGCATTATAGAAGCTATAGCTTAAGATTTGATTAGACAGAAAATAAGGAGACATGCAAGCACAGCAGTGACAAAAGGAAAATACTCTTTTAGACTAGTGTAGCAAAACTGAAGTATGGCATACAAGAAGTAATAAAACACGCCAAATAACAAACAACTTTAAATCATCCCATTCCCTTAATCAACTCTCTACTCAGGGACCCTAGAGATTAAAGCAGAGGTTCCTAAGAATAGGTGTGGATTGAGATGTAAAGCAGTATTGCCAAGCATGGTGGTACAAACCAAATAATCCTTGGGAGGCTGAGAAAGGAGGGTTAAATTAAGGCCAGCCTGCCAACTGAGCAAGATCCTATCTCAAAAATAAAAATAAGGTAAGTGTGGTGGTGCACACCTGTAATCCCAGAGCTTTGGAGGCTGAGGCAGGAGGATCACTGTGAATTTGAGGCCAGACTGGCATACAAAGTGAGTTCAAGGCCAGACCTATTCCAGGGAACTTTGCCCTATAGTTTTTCTGGATAATTCCACCACTTTGTACCCCTCATTCAGGTGCATAAGCAAGTCTGACACTATGTATGTAGGAGTCTGGCTCTTTCCCTTTATAAGCAACCACCTCACACCCTTAGTGGGTTCAGTCAGCACACTGATACCCCTTATGTTGCAGCAGAAGTCCTAAAAAAGCTTCTTCCAGGTGGTATACTCTTGCCTGTTCATGATTTATTTTGAATAGAGCATGTAGAACTGATAACACCACAGGCCACTACACTGAAAGCAACCAGAAGCCTGAGTTGGTAACATTAATTCCAAAAGCTATCAGCCATCGGGACTGGTAACCCTAAAAGTGGGCCAGTAGCAAAGAACAATGGAGAGTAATGAAGAATAGCCAAGGGCCACCATCTCTGATACTTTGAAGAGATCCAAAGGCCTACCGGTAGGTGCTGCACCAATGCTGCGAAGAGAGGAGGGCCATTAATACTAAAAGAACTAAGCCACAGACATTCAAAGCCCAAGATTAACTCTGTAACAGTTACACTTTACTATTTTGTGATTTCTATATAAACTGAGCAAAAGCCCACAGATGATTGGTAACATCTTGCAAGCCAATACGGGCATGTTCCCCTTGGAAGGGCCCTAAACAGGAAGGCAAACAATAGTGACAGCCATTCGGCAAACTCAAGATACAGCCTGTGTTTGGTTTACAGCTACATGCAGCTATCAAGTCATTTCATCTGGTAATACCACCCCTAACAATACAGGAATGCCTCTTTTACTCCAGGGGCTACATTTTGATCTCTAAGTGTCTGAAACCACAGATACCAGTAGTATATTACCCTATATATGCTATTGTTTTTTCCTTAAAATACATACCTACAATAAAGTTTAATCTATAAATTAGGCGCAATAAGCACAATAAGAGATTTACAACAAGAATTTCAGGAATTTTCCATTTAGTATTTGGACCAAAGCTGACTACAGGTAACTGAAACCATGGATGGGGAAACTACAATGAATTCAGTCTAGAAGTACACTTGGGAAGGCTTCTCCCATGTGTCCAAACTAAGGACATCCAGTTATTTCTACCAGGAATAAAACATTAGGGTAAACTTTGTTTTACAACTTCTGTATAAAATAGTAATAGCTGTTAAACTTATTTTCTGTACAGAAATAATAAAAGAATGGTGGCAGAAATATCAGCCTTGATATTCCATACTAGTCTTTCCATATATAACCCCTTCACCCAACCAGTGTGAAAATGATGGACCAGCATTACCTTTAGCTCTGGAAAAAGAACAGTGATATTTCAGTAATGGTCTGTGCCACTCAAATATAGTATCTGGACTTCAGCTGTTCTTTTAAGACTATATGGCTATCCTCCAAAAATCAATTGTTTGTGAATGTGTATAACCCAACATATTTTAGATATCCCAAATAAGAGGTTTTAATTCACTAATTTTCCACAATTTCTTTGTGGCATGGCGAATATCACCAATTTCATATGGAAAAATAGTGAAGAAAGTGCTTTAGAAAAATAAAATTTCCCCAACTGGCTATGCCTATCATAAAAGAAAAATGATGCTATCTATGGGAATGCTCTTCAACAGCTATCCAAATAATATTTTAACAAAAGTGGAATTATTTTCTTCTCCAAGTAAAATCTTTTGCAAATAAACCAACATAATAAACCAATTAAGTAAAAATAGTGGAAGTATTCTGCTTTAGAGGGTGCTTGAAGCTTAGGAGCTTCGTCTGTGTTTCTCAGAGTTCTTTATGGGGCTCCAAGTTTCCCCAATAGACTATTTAGAAATCGTAACTCAAATAGATCAGATGGGAGTTTCAATATGAAATTCTCCTGACATGAAAATTCACTGCCTAGCAAGAGTTAACCAAATGGTCTGCTTACACTTACTCTTCTATTAGTTTAAAATTTGGTTTGGCCCTTTAAAGAATCTTACTCAACCTGAGGAATGGGGAATAAGGTAAAGTTTAAATTAATGCCAGAAGATGTCTAGACTTAATCAAAGGCGGCATTTTAAAAACATTTAAAAGCTATGTCTTATTCCAAGAGTAAGAAAAATTTTTTTGCTCTTCTCAGTTGAAGATCTATAACTGCACATTCCTACCAGTTATCAAACTTCACTTCTGCAGCTGACTGTGCATTATAAAGTATCTTTAATTTTCATTTCCCAGTACAATTGTTATGTTACATATACGTTTTCAAACCATATCACCATCTACTTTAATTTACCTCTACAATGTCTTTAGGTGAGAATTACCTGCGCTCTAAATGGTAAGAGTTCTCATTCAGATTTCTAAAATCATGCTTCTGTCCTATAATTTCTAAACAGTGACCTCTGTACGCTTCCCTGCTACCTAGCAACAGTAAAATTTCTTAATCACAGTGCTTATCTTACAATTCTCCAGGGTTATGAAGAAAAATAGGCATAAAAATCACAAGTTTAATTATACAATTGATAAAAGAAAATGAACATCAATTAAAGGAAGGATCACACAAAAATGTATGCTAAGTAGTTGGACAGAAGAAACTGTTAGCACAGGGAGCTTGCACAGGGTTTGAAAAGTGACTCTGGTATTTCAATATTATTTCCAAAACCACATCTGCACTGCTCTCAACTCGTGTTAGCTAACCATTACCCATCTTCATGGTTGGTTAAAAATATGAACAAAATGATTTCTACATGGTTCAATCTTTTTCAGACTATTATGAATACACACTCAAACACACTGTACATAAAAAACACTGTAGAGGTCCCCCCCGCCTCCCACATTTCTTTTTGGTTTTTTGAGATTGGGTCTAGTGATGTAACAATTCAGGCTGGCCTGAACTCACAATGTAGGTCAGGCTGGCCTCAAACTCACAGTGATCCTCCTGCCTCAGACTGCTGAGTGCTGGGATTACAGGCATGTGCCACCTTATGACTAATATAAATCAGAAAAACAAATTAATGAATAGGTTCCATTAAATCTTGTGATATTTTAACCAGTATTTTTCTGATAGTTATACAGTTTTTATACTTTTATATTTTCTTCTTTTAAGATAGCAACTGAAGATCCTAGTATCATGTTGACATTCACCCAGAGGATTTGCAAATCTAAAACTGCAAAATATCCCCAAAATGTCACCCTTGAAAATGTCACTGAAATTAAGGCATATGATTTAAACTTCATATGAATATATCAAAAGGAACTTCTACTGTGAAGCTTTGCCAATATTTTTCCTGGTTTTTAGATATTCCTTATTTCTCAAAAACAGGACTCAAAGGGCCGGGAGTTTGGCTCAGTGGCTTAAGCGCCTGTCTGGCTGGTGTGAGGTTGTGAGTTCAATCCCCGGTGCCGCAAAAAAAAAAAAAAAAAAAAAAAAAAAAAAAAAAAAAAAAAAAAAAAAAAACAGGACTCAAACTATAAATCTTGAATAGTTTTGTAAAATGCTTATTTGTTTTAATATAAACCCTACCTCCCAAACTATTTTAAAAATCACTAAATATCTACTTAACTTTTATAAATTGCTACAGTCCTACATGTGACATAATTCACCTAAAGCCTGTATTCCAAAACAAAGTTGTTTTAAAAGTATGAATCTAACATAGTTTACCCAAAGGTTACCTGTAAGCTTTTCCAATGACTTCAAGTATTTTCTTAAGAACTCTAGAACATACTTCAGTGCAAACAAGAGTCAATAAACAACAGTTGCTTCCCTGGGAACTATGTAACCAACAGAAATTTAACAGACACATTCAGTCATAAGGGAGCTGTGGCTCTTAGTTCTATCAACAGATTTGCCATGAATAAAAAGCAGTAGTCGAAAAAAATTACTTCTTTCAAAATTAATAAAACATGCAAGTGTAATCTAGTGGCTCACTTTTGTAGAGGGATAAGAACATATCCCTATTTTTTTAAACAAATTATCTTTTAAATTAGAGATACAGCCTATCTTGCTGTGACTTCAAGAAACTAAAAACCACATAAGTAATTTTAGTCCAATTATAAACTTATCATCGCAAAAAAAAAAAAAAACCAAAGTCATATCTAAGGAAGAATCTTATTCACATTACCTTCTGTAAATCATAATCACAGGAACAATCACATACAATACAGATGGAAAAAAGTCTCTCAGAGACCCATGAAGCTTTATATCAAATTTTTAAGAGTTTAGGTATAGTAGGAGAAAAGTAAAGTATGTGAAATTTCTAGTGAATTCAATCATCCTTTCTGAAGAGAACACATCTTAAATTATTGTTGGAACTATATTATAGTTAAGTTCCTTCTAGAGAGAAAAGGATTTCAAAAATATAAACTTCCTACACGAATACATACAAATTAGGTATTAAAAATATGGTGATAGAGATACTCTACACAAACGTCTTTTCCACTTTTTACAACTGTGTCTTAATTCGAAATCCACTCTGCCACATACTCTGTCTGTGATCCTGAGGCTGAGGATTTGCCACCTGGCTTTCTGCTTGGTTCTGCCAGAAAGGGACACTAGAACGCGACTAGAAAGCATGACAGGACAACTGTAGCCTGTTTGCTTCCAATCAATGTCATACTAGCAACAATGCTTTGCTTAAGGCCAGCGGATGTTTGTTCCTGGAATTCTTTAGAGAGAACAGCAGCCAAGACAGCACCATCTCCTCAAGTTACTGAGCTGCACTTCTGCAGCCCCTGCCCCTCACTGTTTCCCCAGCTCCAGAAGAGAAGGCTGCTTTCAGCAGTTATCACTCACTTCCCTCAGCGCTCTCATTCTGTTCATCCAACTGCCCAACATCTAATGCAACCAAGACCCTGTATTATATTCCCTCGTTGAAATACATAGCAAATTTCTGTTTTACTGATGTAACCCTGGCCATCTCTACTGTGATATCTGTAATTATTGATCCTTAAATAATTAAGTCAATTGCAAAATACATTCTTTGATTCTTAAAATATTCATTCAGCTTGATTAGTACACTGAATGGGACGTTTCCTAAATAATTTCCCACAATTTAAAATGATGTTCTAGCTATGGCATAATTCAAATAAAGTCATATATGAAAGTGTATCCTTAGACCAGGGATATAGCTCAGCCACACAGTGCCTGCCTGAGAAAACAAGGTCGTAAGTTCGATTCCCAGTACCAAAAACAAAATAAAACAAAGCAAAGTGCATCTCACTTAAATAACACATACAAAATATCAGCTTTAGAAAGGATACTAGAAACCAAGTAGTATAACCGTCCATCCAAAAAATTATTCCTATCTCAACAGCAATAATCACCATTTACTGGGCCTACCATAGTATAGTACTGGGTACTTCCCTTTTTCTTAATTCTCACAGCACTTCTCTTGGATACACTGAATTATTCCTATTTCACAGGTACAGAATTCAAAAGCCTAAGTTTATAATAGTTCCTAAGTGGCGGAGCTCTCAAAGTTAGATCTGTTTGATTGTAAAAAAGGATTAGTAATCTCTGCATTTCAGCAAGCTTCCTCCTTTATTAAACTGGTAGGTACAACTGTTAACAAGTCTTTATGACACTGTTCTTTCAACTGTTATGACTTATTTTAAGCTGAAATCTGTCTCTGCAATTTCTTTGCTTTTTTTGTTTTTGTTTGTTTTGTTTGTTTGCCGGTGATCGCACTCACAACCTCGTGCCTGCCAAGCAGGCGCTTAAGTCACTGAGCCAAACTCCCAGCCCTATTTTTTTCGAGGCAGGGCTGCACTATGTAGTTCAGATGGGCCTTGCTCACGTTGTAGCCCAAGCCAGCCTTGACCTCACAATGCTCCACGTACCTCAGCCTCCTGAGTGCTGGGATTAAGGGTGTGCACCACCACGCCCGGCTAACATGTCTGCTCTTTACCCTATTACCTCTTTCTCCACTTTCTTCAATAGTTCTTCCCAGTTATCTACTATGCATATGTTACAGTGGCATGACTCAAAAGATATACTCAAATTAAAATCCATGAAACAAGCTGGGTGTGGTGGCGCACACCTTTAATCCCAGCACTCGGGAGGCTGAGGTAGGCGGAGCATCGTGAGTTCGAGGCCGGCTTGGGCTACAACACGAGTGCAAGGCCGGCCTGAGCTACATAGTGCGACCCTGCCTCAAAAAAACCAGGGCCGGGAGTTTGGCTCAGTGCCTTAAGCGCCTGCCCTGGCAGGCGCAAGGTTGTGAGTTCAATACCCGGTGCCGCAAAAAAAAAAAAAAAAAATCCATGAAACAAAATAATGAACTAAGCATAGCAAGAAAAGCCTCATTGTTTGAAAGGAAAAAATTAAAAATAACACAAATACTAATGACACAATCAATCTCAATTTTATTATTTTATATGTAAAATTTTCTTACAAATAAGAATGTTAAGAGTACATGAATTTAGGTCATTTAATATATCCTTTATCTGTATAGAGAAAATAGCAGCAAAGATGAGGTAGGTACATTGCTATCTGCTGAGCAGGGAATGAAAATTAAGACACACTTCCACCCAGAAGGAAGTCACAGCACTATCAACACAGTACACTAGAAGCCGGGCATGGTAGCACAAGACTGTAATCCCAGCAGTCGGGAGGCTGAGGCAGGAAGATTGCAAGTTCAAGGCCAGCCTGAACTACATAGCAAGCCTGTCAAAAAACAAAAAACAAAACGAAACAAAACAAAGCAAAACACCATGAAGAAGATGATGGAGGCAGAAGGACTACATAGTGAGTTCAAGACCAGCCTGAACTACACAATGACATCTGTCTCATAAAACAAAAAAGACAGTGTACCAGTATGTGTCTCAGTTTTTTATTCCGTTCATAGCTGTATACAAGTACAGGCATTACCTCAGTGCTCACAGGTTTGTTACCCTATCATGGGTACCAAAATCAGTGGTGATCACATCCCTTTACCAACTATGTCATAGTATTATCATATAATCCATACATAGTCTCTCACATAACTTAAATCACCTCTAGATTACTTATGATACCTAAGACAATGCAAATGTCTTCTAAATAGTTACTACACTGCATTGTTTAGAGAATAATGACAAGAAAAATGTTCATATATGTTTAACAGAGAAGCAATTTTTTTCTGAATATCTTGATCTGTGGTTGCTTAAGTACACAGATGTGGAACAACGGATATGAAAAGCTGACTGTAAAGTGTACTTCTTATACCAGTGATAGCATATTATACATATTATTCTAATACCTGCTTTTTAAAAACATTTCTTAAAGGATGTTACTCATCAAAGTAACTATCCCTAACAATAACGTAGATTTCTGAAATAGTATTAACCATAACTTTTTAGTTATTGATCTAAAGACATTACAATCTTTTCATTATAAATGACTGATGCAATGAATATTCTTCTAAGCACATCATTTTGCATAAGTAGCCATTTATTTTTAAGATAACTAGAATGTGTAGCTGTAACACGTGGTGAATTACGGCAGAAATGAGTATACTACATCTGTTTCCTCATAGATGTGTTGGCAACTTCTAAAGTCTTATTAACATGACAGGTAAAGAAAGGGTCAGGATCTTCTTCAGGATCAGCCTGCATTTTAATGATCATTTTTAATATAAAGAAAAATTATTTTTAAAAAATGAAAGCATCTACACTTTTCCCAGCGTAGGCTGGTTAACCAGCTTATTGCGTTTTTACAATAGTTAAAAACAGACATAGAGACTTTAATCATTCTAATCTTCTTTTCCAATATCTCAAAAGAATTTTGAGAATCTTGTGCCAAAACAATATACCTGGTCCTTATAAACAAATGGTCTCAAAGTACAAAACTATGTTACCTTCTGATCTGTGGCCTTACACAGCACACGAAAAGCAGGACATGGTGGTACAAGCCTGGAATCCTAGCATCCTAGGAGTCTGAGGCAGCAGGATCGTGGTCTGGCCCTTCAGTGCAACACAGGTAATGAGACTGCCTCAGAAGTTTAAAATAGACTGGCACTATAGCTCAGTATTAAGGCCCTGTGTTCACTTCTCAGTACCGCTGAGTAAATAAACACATAAATGGAAGGAGATCACTTTCAAATTTGGAATAAAATAAATGACGATAAAACTTCTGGTTGAAATACATAGCCACATTTGATGTATCCATGGTATCACCACTGAAGGAAAATAATACTGTTGACTACTAACTAGAAACCTTGTGAAAATAGAGGGACAAGGCCACCTACAATCCAAAAGGTCTCAGAAGAAATCATCCTTGCCCATACCCTGATCTTTGGCTTTGGCTCTCCAGAACTGTGAGAATATAAATTTTGTCGTGAAAGACACACAGTCTGTGTTATCTGACCTAAAAAGGGGCTTCAGAATCAAATGGGGCCAATACCTAAAATGTGTATGAATCCAGAAAATAGTGCTATTTTGTGACTTGAATGCACTAGAATATTGATGGGGAGAACTACGGTTTTCCCCCAGTCACTTCAGCATTGTATCTACAAGAGTAGAAAACAAATTAGTAGCATCTGATCAGACAGGAGAATGAGATACATTTGTAACGGTGTAAAAGAAGCAAATACCCTTAGAACTAAAACTTTGGAATTACTCAACACTTTATGACACTCCAGGGATTATTTTTGTCTTCTTTTTTCTCTCCTCAAGTTTAGAGCAATCAAAATTTGCAAGGCTAGAGTTCCTCGTGTTATCGGAAAATTTTATTTACCAAATGTGAACTTGGAATAAAAGTTCGGGAAAATAATACTATCACATAAAAGGCCAAAATAACATTTCTAATCTTACCCTTAAAGCACCACCACATAAAATAACAGAAGATATTCTAAAAGCATACTTAAATGTTACTCAAACTGACTTTTACAATCATCTCCCTGCCTGTCCCACTTCTCTATTGGTTCACATATGAACAAACTGGTAAGATTTCCGTGGGAGTGAAAAAGTTTGTATTGTTGACAGCACAAACAACTTTGAAGAGCAGATGTTGTCATCAAATTGTAGTATTCAGTTACTCTGCTTTGAAATTAAGTGAAGTACTTGTTTAAAAATGTTTTCTCATTAGAATGTACAATGTTCCTTTTAAATTCTATCTGCTATAATAGGATATTTCCATGACATTGCAATCTGGACTATGCCATAAACACTATTGTACTTGAACAGATGGAAATCATAAAGTGATATTTAGCTACAGACTTCCTGTCATATAGTTTTGCAAACTGAAAAAGAAGGAATCAACATTTGTAACCACTAAAAACAAAATACTATCTAGTAAGCTAAAGTGATGGTAATGTGACACAGGAATATAAATGTTTTCAATTTAATGTACTATGGCTTGCAGAAGAGAAAAAACATTAAAATGATACTTCAAAAGAATGCAAATTGTAACTATCACTCACAGAAAATGGGTTGATACAGTGGAACCTTGGGTCACAAACTTAATTTGTTTTATGATTTGGGAAAGATGGCCATGTTTGTGTTTGTGTGGTGAAGATGGCCATTATGTCTGTGGAGTTTGTGAACAGAAGCAAAATTCTGTGAAAACCTTTTGTTTGAGAACCAAATTGTTTGTGAACAGAAGCATTTGTGACCTGAGACATTACTGTACCTGCATCCTGTTTCATAAAATTACTAAGGAAGAGTTTTTTAACTCACTAGTAGATGGATGTTTAACTTATTAACCACATGGTAGTAGATCATATGGTTCATGCATACATCTAAAATTCTAAGTTGAACATAGCTGAAAACCAACATAGTCTGAAATCAACAATCAACAGTTTTGAAAATCAACATAGTCATCAAAACTAACACAACTGGCAACTGCGCTTCAGATCCCTTGTCAACTGCTGAGAAAGGCATCAAGTGGCGGAGCGATGCTGTGACTTCCATTGACTGGATGAGCAATAGGGAGAGAACCAGAAGACCCTGAAAACCCAGAAATGGACTCAATGACCTTTGATGTGGCTGTGACTTCTTTCTGGAGGAATAGGCTTTGCTGGATCATTCCCAAAAGAATCTCCACAGAAATGTGATGCTGGAAACCTTCAAGCACCTGTCCTCTGAATAAAATGTGAAGACCAGAAAGTCAAAGATGAATACAAAAATCTCAAGAAAAAGTCAAGTGGTGGAGAGACCATGAATATGAAGTAGGCAATCAATGCAGTGAAACCTCTGGCTGGATTCCAGACCACATTGTGAACAAAAAAACTCTTGGAATAAAACTCTGTGAATGCCACGTGTACACATAAGTGGCCATTTGCAATTCATTACAAACAGACACTTCACATCTGACTCTGGATACAGACCATATGAGTATCAGGAATATAGAAAGAAACTCCATGAATGTGAAAAATGAGATAAAACCTTGAGGTGACCCATTTCCATTTAACATTTTTAAAGGACTGGAAAGAAGTCCTATGAAAGTAAGTAATGTGGGAAATCTTTCAGGACATACAGTTACAGTAAAACAAATGAAAAAAACTAACAATGGAGAGAACCCCTATGAATGTAAGCAATGTGGGAAAGCTTTCAGTTCTCCCAACTACATTCAAAAATATGAAAATTCACACTGGAGAGAACCTCTATATATGTAAGCAGTGTGAGAAAATAATAATCTGCAAAGTGTTCAAAGACACATGACATGGTAATGGACATGTGAGATATGTGGGAAAGTATTTCATTACATTTCATATACATGAAAGGACTCATACTGGAGGAAAACCTCATGAATGTAAACAACATAGTAAGACCTGTAAGTGTCCCAGTCTGTTCAAAATCATGAAATAATTCACACTGGAAAGAAACCTGTGAATGTTAAACAGTGTGGGAAAGCCTTCAGTTGTTCCAGTTACATTTGAATGCATATGAGAACATACGTTGGAGAGAATGTTCAGATATGTAAGGCATGTAGGAAAATATTCACTTCTTTGCTCTGGGGGTCTCAAAAGACTTTAGCGCAGCCACTCATCCAAAAACACCAAATAAAGAGACACACAATGGTGAAGAGCAGGAAAGAAGCTTTAATTGGCAAGGTCATGCTTGGAAGCAGAGATAAAGAGGTTAAAGACGTGTCTTCTAAGTGTTAGGGGTCTGACAAGCCATGGTCTACTTGATTGGTATCTAAAGACTGGATTTCGAAGGTCTCAGCAGAGGGACCTTATAGGGAGCAATTCGCTTCCCATCATGGCTTCACTTTCCATAAAGAGATTACAGTTACTGCTTTAACGGGCAGCTTCAGTCCCTATTACAGGCTAACTGTTCCCAGTTGGAGGGTGACCTCATCATACATGATCAATGAGGTTCCATTTTTCCTGAAATCTTAGGTGGCTCCAAGTTTAAGACAATGACTGAATAGTTCCAGGCATCACTTCTGTGGGATCTGGAACTGGGTTACATTCCTGACCATGAATTTAGTTACTCTTATCTTGCTGGTCTCAGTCTTGAAGAAGCATGAAATAAGTTAGGTAAATGTAGGTCTAATAATCCTTTTAATTCAATACTACCTCACTGATTTAAAATGCCTACATTTAAAAAAAAAAATGCCTACATGCAGAACAGAGCAGGTTCCAAAGTTTTAAAGTAAAATTAAGGCACAAGGACTGGGAGTTTGGCTCAGTGGCTTAATTGCCTGCCGGGAAGGTGCAAGGTTGTGAGTTCAAGCCCCTGTACAGCAAAATAAAATAAAATAAAATAAAATAAAATAAAATAAAATAAAATAAAATAAAATAATGAAATAAAAAATAAAATTAAGGCACAGATGTCAAGCTTTATCCTGCTTTTATCTGCCCACAATACAAATACAAGTCCAGCCTCTCTGTCCCTGCTATAAAAAGACAAAATGCTATTTTATGAGGCATTTAATAACTTATCCAACTTTGTTAACAAAACGGAACACACAGAATACAAAAATCATACACACAGGTATACTTTATGAATATAGATGTAAAAATCCTTAAGTAAAATATATTAGCAAATTAAATGCACGGTTAATAATAAATCAGGATGTTTACCCCAGGGGGGATGACAGAATAGCTTATTAATTGAAAAACCTCTCAGTATAATTTATTACACTAAAAAGGGAAGAAGCCCAAGTTATCATTTCAATGTATTCCAAAACCCTAAGTTTGTTACAATCAAATTTAGTGACTTAGTCTTCACTTTGTTTCTACTCTTGTTCTTGATAATCAGATAAATGAATGCAAACTCTTACCTTGTTCTTTGTGAACTTGTTCTTCTTCCTTACTCTTCCCTCACCCAATTTATTTTCAAACTCTTTTGATGAGAGCTTTTACAATACCTTTGTGACTAAAACAGAAATGGAACAACCCTCTACCTGATGCTTTGCCCCCAAACAGACCCCTGTCATCTCATGCCCACAGTATTGGAGTCTACTAATGAGTCCCTATGTGACTTCCAATTCCTTTCTATTAGGTATAGAATATTTTCATACATTTCCTCTTTCCAAAGAATAAGCTTAAGTAAACTGAGAAAAGGAAAGCAACTATGTCAATTTTAGTGTCATCATACTTGGACCAAGTGTGACAATTACAAGCATCCAGGGCAAAAAGTAAAAATAAATAAATAAAACTTTAAGAAATAGTTTCATTGTATACTATTTCTTTAAAAGTAATGAAGATTTTTCTCAGACTAAACTCTCTGAAAACTTTTGATATGTGAAATTATATATAATTAAATAATAACCTCAACATGAATTTTCCTATAAATAAATAGAAGCTGGGCATGTTGGTGCCTGCCTTCACTCTGGGAGGCTGAGGCAGCAGGATCGAAGTCAAGCTTAGCTGGGGCAACTTAGCAACTCAGAAAGACCCTGTGTCTTTAAAACAAACAAACAAACAAAAAACCCGGCCTGGGGCCAGTGGTCTGAGCATTTCTTGAGAGGATGACAGTAAAGTAAATATGGGGGATTTCCTTCTATCTTGTCTTTGAAATCCGATATTGTTCTCACTGTTTTGCTGAGTTCAATATTCTGTTTGATTGGTTTTATTTCTGCTTTGTATTTGGTTTGATTTTGCTATACTTGATGGAACGAACAACTATTGTGAAGATAACAAGATATACTATGGTAGCTATTGTTGTTTTCCTAGTGTCCTGCTTTGAAGTTCTGCACCAATTTTGCTGCTTTGTTTTGATTGGCTTTGTTCTGTTTTATTTTGTCGGATTTTGCTATCTTTAAAATAAAAAAATAAATAAACACAAAAATATTTTTCTAAGGGCTGGGAATATAGGTCAGTGTGAAGGTTTGTGTTCAATACTCAGTAAAAAAAATAAATAATGCTAGTTCTTCTAATGATTTTCAAATAGAACTTGATAGTACAAAATAAAGACTCAGAAATTTTACAGAATATCAGGGTGATCTGACCCAAGAATATATTTCCATAGTAACTTGTATGTTTTAAAGACAGGATTCAGAGAAAAAGATGTGTTGTAGTAAATATAAGTAAATCATATTCTTCATAGGACAGGTTAGTTTAGGGTAAGAAGTGACAGAACACCAGGTAGGATTCTAATTACTTTCCCATATCAGTCATTCTACCTATATGCTTGCATATAGGCATTTACATTATAAATTGATATATGAGTCTCCAGAGAGGAAAAAAAGCCTTGTGTTTTGTGAAGTCATACACTATAAAATCCCCCCAGGAAACACCACTCAAAAACTGCTCAATTTGAACCAGAAAACTAACAGACTTAACAATCAAAAATATTATTTTAATACATATGTAGAGTTGGCTCTACTGACATTTCCTAATAAAAAGAAATGTTATATTCCTAATAATGACAGACTTCATTATAATGCAGCCTACAGTGGTGCATGCATCCCTAGCACTCTGGGATGCTGAGGCAGGAGGATCACAAATTCAAGCACAGCCTGGGCAATTTAGCAACTTAGCAAGACCCTCTCTCAAAATCAAAAATTAAAAAAGGAAAAAGGGCTGGAGACCAAAAATTTTAACCCAAACACTTTCCTTTCCAAACATTCTAGAAAACATTTAACCAAACAAGTTATACCAAAGGAAAATACTGCTGTGTAAAGGCATATTATACAGCTGTTCTAAAATTTTATTTTGCAAAATGAATCTTGAAAATGATAGGAAAATCTATAACTTGGACTAAAGTGTTAATAAAATGGTGAAATACTGATGGAACGGATAACCCCAAAATGAACCAAAAAATGTGAGAAATATAAGCATTACTGGTTGCGTCTATCCTCTGAAAGCACTGCAAACACCACAATACTGTGGTGAGAAAAATCAGTTATGAATCAATTAACTGCACACATATTCCAGCACCATCTTGATAATTACATTACTAGTCAGATTTTTAAAAATGAACTAAGATTTCAACTTGATCTTTTTAGGCACTAAAAAATGTAAGTAAATTCACATGCCCTAGGTATGCCACTTGCATCTTCAAAATTATATATGTAGAAGAGTTACAGCATCAATTTCTCAAGGTCTATATCTTAGACCTAAATCTGTCATTTTGACAAATTACCTCTGGTTTGGGAATGTAGTGCTATCAAACAAGAAAAACTCTTGTCTATCCCAATAGAGATGCTCACCATGACATTATAATTTAAATTTTGCTTATTTTGTTAGATAAGACGGATGGCTGCCCCACAAAATCACAATATACTCTGTTAAATACAATAATTCTATTATTGATGAGGGAGAACTGAACAGTGAAAAGGAAAAAACATGTCTATACAATCAAAGCTTTCAAGAGGTATTAAGAATACTGTGGCCAAATTTTGGGAAAAAGAAAATGAAAACTAAGTGAACAAAAAACCATAATAAAATTGATGGCTTCCTGATTTGACATGAAGGAAATTCAGGATCTCTATTCTATGTAAAAAATAATTTGCTATTCATTAGCAGAAATACATTTTCTGCAACTAATCTGAAGAAAGCTAAACAACCATTAGATTATATAAATGTCACTATTCCTATATCCTAAGTTCTCTAGTATAGATTTTTTTTTTTAAATCTCACTTGGTAGGACACAACCCTGCCTAAATTTTTCTTCAAAAACATCTTAACAACCTTTTACAGTAGGTATGCTTTTGATCCTGTTTTATAAATAAAGAACTGCATCCTGGAGAGGGTAAGGAATTTGTTCAGTATGACACAGCTAATAAAAGACAGAGAAAAGAAAAGTTTCATTACTCTTCCCATTTTCCTGTGTATTACTATCAATGGCGGTCTGTTTTCTAGTTAATATTCAGTTAAATGAAATTTTCACAGGAAAACATTTGAATTACACATTAAGTAAAATGTTTCAAAATCTTCTGTGTAATTGGGGAACTCTATTTGGATGGATCAACTGTGTAGGATGTACCATTGTTATGGGGAGTAAAACACAGATATTTCTCTTGTAGAAACTTAAAGACTGGAGCCTGGCAGAGAAGCATTATACTGAATAAATGCTTTTGAATTTAGCTGGCACACAATTCAATTCAGTTTGGTTCAAAACTTTCTAATTTATAGTTTACTTCACTCTCTGTGTACTTTTATTTTGAATGTTCTACAAAAGTCGGAAATTAGAGCAGGAAACAAATTTGAAGGTTTCTCCCTAATGCTTGTAACCCACAATATTTTCAAAGCTCTGCCTGTTACTTGGTTGCTTTTTTATCCTCCATTTCCTTGCCTACAGACTACACAGTACCTTTTAAATCTACTTTCATTTGTCAGTTCTTGGTTTCATCCCAAAATCTTTGCTGATCAAATCTTACCTTTTCATCAATAAAGTCACCGTCACTTTTTTCATCCCTGATTTGGATTTTGCAACTAGTTTCTCTAAAAGGAGTGACTATTGTTATTTATACTCCACAAGGGAGACAGAATTATTCTGTAAAGAAAAAAAAAAGTTGATTTTTATCTTATAAACAACAACAATAGAAACCTAAATTCCTTACTTTAGCAAATGAACCTTTTAATAATCTTGCCCCAAACTATATGCCCATTTCCTTCTCCTCAAAAGATTTCCACTTATTTCCTATTTAACACACTTTACACAGTTCTCTCCATTCTCGATACTGTCACCCCTCCTTAAATGCTCTCTCAAAATTCCTACTGGATCTTTAAGGTCCATCTCAAATCCCACTTCCTTCCTAAAATCACCCTTTTTCTAGTTGCTCAGTTACAAAAATTTGTTTCCATCTAGACAATAAAAGAATAAATTTTACTTCTATGTATTTACTGTTTGTCTGTTTTCCTGACCATAAGAAATTCTCATGAACAGGAAGCACATCAAATTATCTTTAAGATCCAAGTTTGTAGCTCAGAGCCTGGCATATAGTAGGTGCTTCATTAATATTCACTGTTTGTGGGTAACACTATAGTGAGTATCATCAATAAGAGGAAATTCCAGCCCTTCTTGTCTGACAGAAACACCAATTTAACCACAATACGTGAACCAAAGTAATTTTATTAGAATTCCAGATTCCAGTTAAGAAGTTGCCCTAAGTGAGCAAACATGGCAAGGTAGCCACAATGAAATAGGAAGGGTGATTTTGCTTTATAGCTACTATGGAAGGAAAACAATATGAAGGTTTTTCAAAAAAATTTCACAGAAATCTTTCATACGACCTAGCAATGACACTTCTGGGTGTCCAAAGAAAATAGAGGTATCTATACCACCATGTTCACTGCCTCCTTATTCATAATGAAAGCCTTCTAAATATCCATCAACAAACAAATAGATAAAGAAATAGTTGTAATTCATATAACAGAAAATTATTCAGCCTTAAAAAAAATTCTGCCACTTTTGACAACATGGATAAAACTGGAGGACACTACACTAACTGAAATAAGTCAGACTCAGAAGGACCATTATCCTGGTACCAATTATAGTCGGGGATCTAAAATGGTCAAATTTACAGAAGTAGAGAGTAGAATGGTGGTTGCCATGTGCAGATGGGGAGGAATCAGGAGTTGCTATTTGATGAAGGCAGAGTTTCAGTCATGTAAGACAAAGTTCTAGAGACCGATACAGCATTGTGATTATACTTAACAATACATATAAAGTTTTTTAAGGTAGTAGATCTCATGTATGTGTTTTCAAATTATAAAAATGTGGGGGAATACAATGTTGGTAATGTGTTTTACGGGGTTATCTATAGATTAAACTTAGGAAAAGACAAAAATCTTGCTATAGGTTGGCCAATATTAGGTTTCCAGTAGGTGAAACTCAAATGTGTATTTTACAAAAGAAAAAAATTGTAAGCAGATGCAACTTCCAAAGAAGTGATACTAGCAATGTAAAAACTCTGTCAAATTTACATTAAGAAATTAGAATATGTAAATAAAGGAAGCATGCACACAATTGAGCAGTGAAGAGCTAGAAGAAAAACCTGATAGGCTGCAGAGTGATGTTCATGTCTACTCTTCAGGTAACCACAAATACAGCAGAGGTGAGGGAGGACAGGAGAAAGGGGATAGAACTAATATCCCAGATTCCGAACGGTGTTTTGAATAAGAAGAGTCCGTCTCCTGTAGAATTGTTACAAGCAAACGTTATTTTAGCATTTAAACCAAGAATTACTAGAGAATTTGACTCTCTGAGAACAGTGTAACCTATCATCAGCTTGATAACATCATCTTAAGTGCTATTATGGTTTATCTTACTAAAAAACTCCCCCCTTAAGTCGAACACTTTCTTATATGAGACAAGGCATTGAAGAGAGCACTGTTATAAAGCCAGGTGTTATGTATAGCTACACAGAATTACAGTTCTGTTCTATCAGTAATTTGAAAATATCAATACAGCATATTCATATATTCCTAATTTCTAATGTAATCTGTAAACTCCATTATTTTATGACTCAGCTAACCTCAGCCATCTGGGCATCTTTAATGCATCACACATAAAACATTAATAGAATTATCATTTCTGTTTACTGAATAGTAAGGATAAAACTTAGCAGTCTTTAGTACAGTATGATCTAAAACTAAAACTTTACCTAGTACTACATTATTTTTCTTATAACACATGAATGTATACTCTGAACCATACCTCCTCACAAAAACTATCACCAAATGTATGAGATGCACTAAGAAAAAAGGTCTTGTATTACACCACACTATGAACCACTTCACAGCATTTTGCAACTTCACAATCTAGAACCCAAAGCTTCTTGCACTCATTAGGTAGCAAGTATTCGTTAGCAATACTGTATAAAATATTTAAGACAATAATGCAAAAAAGCCAGCCAGACGCTGTAGCACACATCTGTAATCATAGCACTCTAGAGACCGAGGCAGTGAAATTGTAAGCTTGAAGCCAGCCTGGGTTATATAGTGATTTCAAGGCCAGTCTTTAGTGAGACCATGTCTTAAAACAACAATACTAATAAAATACTATAAAAGTCACTTAAATTTTTCTAGATGTCATTTTTGCTTTCTTACTGCCATCTGTGAGGAATACTTAAGGGTTTACGGCTCACACATACATCCAGGTTTTTTTCCCCCTGCATCTGTATCTTACTCTAATATTATTCTGTAGTCTAGATTGCCTTTTATTGTCCTGGTAGGTTGTTTCAGTTCTTTACACATTAAGATAAGTTATAAAATAATACTTAAAAACCAAAATGAATTCAAATATAATTACTTGAAAAAATTCTAATTTCCACAAATATTTTGGATTAACTAGATGTTAATCCATAGCAATGCAAAACTGGAGTTGTAATTCAATAACTCTTTTTTTTTTTTTTTTTTTTTGGTACCAAGGATTGAACTCACAACCTTGTGGCTGCCAGGCAGGTGCTTAGGCCACTGAGCTAAATCCCCGGCCCTCAATAACTTCATTTTAGAGACATAAGAGTAACTAAAACAACAGTTTTGCTTCAATTATTTAAGAACTAAATTCAGCATTTATAATCATTACATTTGAAATGTGTTGACGTCTTAACTAAAGTCATTAAAGATTTAGAAAACACGAAAAAATAGCAAAGCTGGGTATAGTGACACACAATTATAATCCCAGGCACCTGGCAGTTCAAGGTAGACTGGGCAATACAGGGAGGCCCTATTTCAAAATAAAAATAAAAACAAAAGGACTGAGCTCAGTCATAGACTGCTTGCTTAGCATGCACAAGTCTCTGGATTTAACCCCTAGAAAACCTGTCCCCCACCAAAAGTAAGAAAGCTATTGAAGTGCGGCTTATTAAGGTTTATTTTGATGATAGTCCCCTATATTGTTTCCTATTTCTAATAACCTGAGATCAATTTTTTAAATATCCAATCTGCTTATATGATTAATCAAGAAGAAAAGCACCATTTTGTTTTAATGAAAGACAGACAGAAGGGGAGCCTAGGAAATCTGAACCAAATCAATTTCAAGTCCCCAGTAACTATATATGCAGGAGTTATCTCTTAGGCTTTGCTGGGATGAATGTTAGGATGACTTCAGCACAAAAATCCCATTATTCTATGCAGAAAAGAAAAATACTTTCCTCTTTTACTCTGGGGAGAGAAATACACTGAAAACTAGTTGAATGTGATGATACTGTCTCAGAGATAGCACTGGCAAGTTCTTAATAAGTTAGTTACAAGAAGCCCACACATAGGTTTGAGGCCATAATACTACCAAACTCCAAAAACAGTTTATATCTGAAATGAAAACTGGAATCTATAATACAGAAAATCATTAAAAACCTCAATTATAATGTGTATTTACTATCTCCAGAGAATGAAATATTCATAGGTCAGAAGACCCATGACCTACCTATGCAATGATGTAACACACAAGGAATTAAGAGTCTGCTCAATGA
>RJWM01017134.1:0-43823 GCA_004363535.1 Dasyprocta punctata | reverse complement strand
AAAAAAAAAAAAAAAAAAAAAGCTTAGAAATCGATCATTTCCTGGTTAGCCCAGCAAACCCCAATATGTGCAGTGCTAACAGCAGCAATGTACCTAACATTAGCCAAACACACAGCCCTTCCTATAGTGCTTACAGGAACAGCAGCTTTCATAGTGAAGGACTCACAGACCAATCACAGTACCGGGGATGGGACCCAGGCCCTTGCACATGCCAGACAAGCTGCTACTGAGCTACGTCCTTGTCACTTTTCAATAAAATCATTCCACAAAGGCCAATCGCTAGCATCCATTCTCAGGAGAGCCACACTCAAATGACAAGCAGCATCACCAGGACACCGGGAGCTGAAATTCTCTGAAAAAGCCACAACTACATTAAAGACTCTGCAGGTTCCTCGACCTTGGATGACTAGAACACCGTGACTGTGAAGGGATGGAATGCTGTAGGTCCAGAGCCACAATTATCTTGGGCTATTTTAGGCCCTTTCATAGCCGTTTACCATAACTTTTGTATCTGACCTAATATTCTCGTGACTAGTAAAGAATTCATCACTAAGTTTAGCAGACCTCAGCTCCACCAACCCTAAAGCTGAGAATGCTACAGGCCAACAGCCGAGACCTATGGAAGAGACTTCCCTACCTGGAGCTCCTCCCAGTCACTGGTAAACGTATTGATTTATGACTTTCTTTGGTTCTGTGACTATGAAAGTTCACGTGACCTCTTCCACACTGAATCCACGTTCTGAGGCCAGGGTCATTCATGTTTCACTCATTATAAAATTTTCTTATTTCTTTTAAAGCATAGACATTTTTTTTTACAGGGACACCATTCGCCCAAGGCATGCTTTGAATCGTTGCACAGTTCACTCACTTCACAGCTCTCGAGTCATCTGGAATTCTTATCCAAAGATCAGAACACTACCAGAGTCCTAACTGCTTCCCACACAAAAGGGAAGGAAAGCCTCCTTTCCCTAAAACAAGATTGACATTCAACACTCTCAAGAGACCCGACTTCCCCTTTCACACTGACCATTTCGCTGCCTTGGATTCGCCATAATCTTGGGCGGTAGTGGAAAAGCAGCCTGCAGGATCCACACACACTTCCACGCACAGTGAATGTGTGTGGTGGTGCGGCCCCCTCCCCGCCCCCACCGCCCACATACCTCTTTGGAGCACCAGGCACATTTTGGGTGGATCATCAGACACTCTTCACAGGAGGAGGCACTCCCACTAGTACACATGTTGAGACCTTCAAAGCAAGGTAAAGATGCATCAATTAGCTCCTGGCTATAAACCTTATTGATGAGGGCTTTGAATGGCTTGGGAAGACTGGGGCGGGGATTACTTCCTACTCTAACAGAGGGTCGAGGCTAGGGGTACCCCGGTGCTACATGCAGGGCAAGCCATCGGCTGAGCCGGACACTGAGTTCTGAAGATCCACCCCGCAGGCACCCTTAAGCAGCCCCATTTCTCCTGCTGGGCCTGCTTAGATTCCACCTCTTTCCTCCGTAACTCAGCAAACCTCCCCTAATCCAGGAAGAAGGCCTTTTACAATCAGTCCATCCAAAAATGACAAAAAGAACAGAAAAGAAAGGAGAACAAAAAAAGAACTGGTGGGTTTCATTCAGGTATAAACAAAGCAAATGCTGAATCAGGTACTATCTCATCACAATCCAGTATATGGAAGAAGTCACTGAACTACAGCATTGGGTTAATGGAAAGGAAATTCACTGATTAAATATCTACTAACAAGTCTAGGAGAAAAAATCGTATCATTGCCTGGTGGTAATGAAAAAATTCTTTGAAAAAATTCAAAACCCACACCTGATTTAAAACAAACTAAAAAGCCCCCAGGAAACTGACCGCCTTTTCCTTGTAAATGTTACTTATTCCAAACTCAAGCCAGCCCTCCTCCTCCTTCGCCTCCCCCCACCCAACTAAATGGGGAGGGGTCCCCGAGGCAGGCTTGACTGTGGAAGAGAGATGAACTCCACTGCGAGCTCTCCCTCCCGGCGCACCGTGGTAAAAGCCCCAGAACCCCGACATGGCAAGGAAGCAGATCGGATGGGTAGGTAGTTACGCCGCGACTTTGGAAGGAAGAGACGCCTGCTGGGATAAGAACAGCAGCTGAGCCGGAGGGGAGGAGAGGCCAGGCCGCATGGCCCTGAGACGCTGGAAAGGGAGGCAGGGAGACTGTGAGCAGCAGCAGCGGAACAGTGGTTTCCGCTAGCCGGACGCCCCAATCCTGAAACCTGGGCCCCCACACGCCCTGGAAATTGCCCTGTGGGGTGTCATGGGGCCTCAGCGCAGGATTCCTCAGTTGCCCTCCACTGCCAGGCCTGCAGCAGTGTCCTGGGCGCAGCCACGTGTGACCCTGAGGCAGGCAGCGGTCTCCCAGGTCAGGCCAAGGTCTTAGAACGCAGTGAGCCGGGAAACGCAGCCCGCCTGCCTCCCGCTCTCACTGACAGCCTCCGCTCTCCTTTCAAACCAGATCCACTTGGTGCTCTCCACACAGACACGGAAGCCTTTAAAAACCAGTGTGTGCTGGAAACAGGGTTCGAAAGGTCAGTTTTACTTTTTAGTCAAATCGCCTTACCTTGCCAGCAACCACTGAAGAAGGAAAAAGAACAAAATAAAGTCTAGAAGAAAAGCTAACTTTCCTCCTCTCTTTGACCTTTCAGTTACAGCCTCAGCTCCCCGTGACATCTGTTTTCCTTCTTTCTTTTGGGATGTGTAAAATCTTTCCATCCAGCAAGGGAGCTGCACAAGCTTGCAGCTAGAAGTGTTTTAAGATGAGCTGGTTAGGTCAGCTCATCACGCAGATAAAATCGGGAGAAAAGCTGAGTAAGTGACTTGAAACAAGGAGTTCTGTCTACAACAAGGAGGTCCACTGGGGTCCCAGGCAGCAGGCGCCCATACAAGGACAGGGGGCCTCCCTGGTGACACAGGGCTGCTGTGACCCTGAGATCCAGGCATCATGGTGCAGACCTCTAAAGCCCCCAGGTCAGAAAGGAATTTAAGGTCAGAGGTCTTACTTAGGACTCTGCTCAACACAAATTCACAAACAACTTACTTATTACGAGAGCCTGGTCACTGAGCTCTGGGACTGTGGGTTGGGGATTTAGAGCTCAGGGTAGGAAGGACACCTTGTTCCCACAGACAGAGCAGACTGGTCTCTGGTCATCTGGTCTACCCACCTCTTCGCCACAAGCACAGCAGACTGCTCTCTGGTCATCTGGTCTACCTGCCTCAAAGCCCTTGAGCACAGTACCTAAAGGGCTCCACAGATATGACAGATGCCTGGTATGAAACACTGAACAACGTAAAAATAAATGTAACTGATGTTGCATTACTATTTCTAATATTATTCCACATTCACATGCAGTAAGAAAGTAGTTTCACCATACTAAAATTAGGCTGCTGAGCCAGGCATGGTGGGTCAGGCCTGTCATTCTAGCACTCTGGGAGGCTGAAACAGGCGAATCGCAAGTTTGAGCCCTGCCTGGGCAACCTAGTGAGAACTTGTCCCAAAAAATTGGCTGAAGATGTAGGCCAGTTTGAAAGCTCTACATTCACTCCCTGATTCAATCAATCAATCAATCAGGGTGCGGGAGGACAAATGTACTAAGCACATTCCCAACACTGAGCACTAGACGAGCGGGTGCTAAGGTTGCCCAGACAACACTCCAGACTCTGCACTCCAAAAGTACCAGGTACCAGGTAGCAGACAGGAGCTCCAGAACCCAAAGCCATGCTCTTTGGCATCTTCCCTTTCTCCACCTATAATATTTCAGAGAGTTTGGATTTGGCTGAATAAGTTGCTGAGCACCAATAAGCATTTCCAAAAAGAAGGAAGGAAGCAATGAATAGAAAACTACATAGCTGCAGTTCATGAATGTCAGAGTATTGTGTATTGGTCACAGAGACAGGCGCTGGTGGCCCACAGTGGCCACATCTTCTGGTTGCTGTATGGGTGGTGACTGTTCCCTGCCCAACTTCAACTGCCTTCCACCCTGTGGTTTCATGACTCTCCAGTCCAGGGTTTACTGCAAACTATAATCTAAAATTAAACTCCACTTCCGAAACACAATGACTCACCCCTCTCATCAATCATAGCAAGGCCACTCCCATGTCCGTCTGACCATTCCTTCAAGAAATGTTTCTTCTAATCCAACCCTTCCTGCTGGCCCCTCCACTACCAACAGCCCAAGCCTCAGGCCTGGTTTCCTGCAGTGACCTCCTGCCTGGGATCCTTGTTCAGCTTCTGCCACCTCTGTCCAAGCCCACACATCAAAGATCAGATCACTGCCACTGAAGCATACGTCCAGCAGCTGGGGTTTCCTGATCAAAGCATTCAATGGAACAACAGAAATAGAACGGAAGTGGGTACCAGGCTGGAATTGTTCTCCTGGCTTGAAGGCAGCATGGCACCGGGCTGCTTCTCCTCATGCCTTTACTGTGTCTGTTACATCTTTCCTAAAACAGACAAAGGTTCCCAGTACAGAATTTGATTACTCTAAGGGGTAATCAAAACATATGAGTAATGCTTACATTTTTCAAAACTTACTACAGTAAAAGACACATTGCCTCTAACCCCCCTCAAAATACTTCCCCTTACTTCAAACACTTATTCCATCGCTCTTGTAGCTTTCTGAAGCAGTTCTGGAAGTCCTCTTTCATAAATGTCGTTATGAGAAGTGATAAAAAATTCAGTGAATGCTGCTTACAAGTGTGATCCAACGTAAAGGCAGGCTCATAAAAAATCATCTGCTTTATTCACCCGATCTGGCACTGTGCGACTTCTGGGTCTTCCCCAAAGTCAAAATGACCAGGAAGGTAAACCATGAAACAGCCCTGACAGCACAGCTAAAGACACCCACGAAAGAGGACTTCCAGAACTGCTTCAGAAAGTGGCAAGCATGATGCAATAAGGGAGACTAAAGTGAGGGAGTATATTTCTTTTGAGGGAGATTAATGGCAGGGAGTTTTATCTACTGCAATAAAATATTTTAAAAATGCAAACACTGTATTTTTTTATCATATGTAATCCTAGGTCGAAAGATGTTACCATAAAATGCAAGTATACCCTAGGACAGTGCCAGCAAATCTTTTAGAGACCAAATGCCAAACTTCAACCTAAAACCCACTCATTTATCACAAAGTGCCAACAGTGCAATTAAACTTGAAGTACCATGGTTTTAGTTTAGAAAACACAACTCTACATTAATATCTTTAGTCTTAAAAGAAAAACACAATAAGATATGTGCTGTAAGTTCACCACCACTGCCCTAGGAAGTCTCTAGTTGAGTCAGTTTCCTTCTCATATGGCCTTTCTATGTATCAGGCACCTGGTGAACACCCAGCAATACTGGCTTCACAGATACAATTTTGTTTTTGAGGCAGTGATTCCTACAATGGTATACTATATGGCTATCAAAAGAATGAACAGTTCATTCTCTGCATACTGATAAGAGGCTTACCCCCACATACTGATAAGTTAAAAATAAAAAGCAAGACATAATACAGCACATTTAGTGTTGCTTTCAAATAAAAAAATAGTGGAGGTGTATTTGTCATGTGTACACAGAATCACTGACACAAGGAACCTAACAGGAGTTATCTATATAGGAACAAAGGGGACCACGGGAATACCCCTGGGTAAACGGGGACAAGAAAGGATGACAGACTGCTCACTGTATCCTATTATGCTTTTTAAAAATTATATGCTGGAGGGGAAATAAAAATAAAAAAGATGTGCTGGATTAGAGACACATGTCTGTAACCCCAACACTCGGGAAGGCTGAAGCAGGAGGATGCCCAGTCTGTGCAACTTAGAGACTTAGTGAGATCCTTCTTTAAAAATAAAAAGGGCCTTCTTTAAAAATAAAAAGGGATCTAACTCAGTGCTTTGGATCCAATTCCAAATAAAACAAACAAAAACCTGTAATTCCAAAAAATCAGTGCCTCCCAAGAACCCGCCATGCTGGGTCAGGGAGGATCCAAAAAGAAGACAATTGCCAGCCTTCCTGGTAAGCAGTGTGAGTGGGTTCCAGGAAGAGAAAACTCAGCGCCTCCCGTGAGCCTACCAGTGTGAGGACTGAGAATCAACACCCTACTCCACCTTCCATAAGCAACCTGCTGGTTCAGGACTGGCTAAGTTGATAGCAACTAAGGTACATAAAGCAAACAAATGCTTGTATTGTTTCGTTGATTTTGCAGGCCTGGGGCCAGCAGTCTGAGCACCTCTTGGGAGGATGACAGTATGCAATGTAGCAAATACGGAGAATTTCCTTCTGTCTTGTCTCTGAAGCCCAATATTATTCTCACTGTTTTGTTTTATTCTGATTAATTGTTTTGCTTTATTCAATATTCTATTTTGATTGATTATATTTTGTTTTGCTATACCTAATGGAATGGTCAACTATTGTGAAGATAATGAGATATACTAGAGTAGCTGTTGTTCTCCTAGTGTCCTGCTTTGAAGTTCTGTAACAATTTTACTGCTTTGTTTTGATTGGCTTTGTTCTGTTTTGTTTTGTTGGATTTTACTATCTTTAAAATAAAATTTTCTTTTAAAACCTTGTAATTCCATCTAATCATGAGAAAAATATCAGCCAAGCCCTAACAGAGGCAGGGCCTACAAAATAACAGACCAGTAATCAAAACTGTCAAGGTCATCAAAAATGAGGCTCTGAGTAACTGTCCTAGCCAAGGAGAGCCCAAAGAGACAAGGCAACGCCAGGTAATGGGGTCCCCTAGATGGGACCTTAGGGGACAGAAAACCAAAACCGAGCCAGGCGTGGTGGCGCACACCTACAACACCAGCAGCTGGGAGGCTGAGACAGAAGGCTCTCAAGTCTGAGGCCAGCCTGGACACAGAGCAAGACTGTGGCGGAGGAGTCAGAGGGGTAGGGGCTGGTGATAAAATTAAGGAAAGCTGAACAAAATATGGATTTTGGTCAGTGATAAATAAATCACTATGGCTCATTAACTGTAGAGCATGCACCGCACTAATGTAAGATGTTAATTTAAGAACCTGGTGTGGGGTCTGTGGGGACTCTAGTCTCAATGTTTTCATACACTTGAAAGTTTTCTAAGTCCGTTTCAGTTTTTTAAGGCCGCTGAAAGGGTGGAAGGAGCACGGGAATCTGCTGAGTACCAAGCACCTCATGTCTGGCGAGTCACTTAGCCCTAGCTTAGCTCCTCAGAACACAGCGGCTGAGGCCTCCATCAAGGGCTCCAGCCACTGCACCCTGCCGGGGTCTAATAAGGTCTCTCTCTCTCTTCCCTAAAACACCTCCTCCTGATGAGCCACACGCACAGACCTGACTTGGAAGCCGGTTGTAGAAAGGCGCGGCCAGGTGAGGACGGGCTGCCTCCCGCTCCACGCCAGCTGCCAAGACTCATGGCTGCCCTCCTTTGCCCAAGGCACCAGGCACTGCTCTAGGCACGAGGGACGCGGGGACGAATGACCCAACACCACCGCCTGCACCCACAGGCCTCACCCCTGGCTGGCAGAGCTGGACGAGGAACAAGGAGAAATGAAGGAAGGACTGGAAGAGCTGGGACAGGGGAGCAGGGCTGGCTGCGAGGTCAGGAGGCTGGGGGGCGAGGGACGCGGCTGTGCGGCTCTCCGGGACAGAGCGCTCCAGGCGGGAGGTAGAGCCCCTGGGCTCCTGGCTGCAGAGCTGGAGGGCAGTGCAGGGGAAGCTGTGAGAAACGCAGGGAAAAGGGGGAGATCAGAGCCCGGCGGGACTTAGAGAAGCCACTGGGCGGTTAACTCCACGCCCTGCCTGCAGTTTTAACAGGATCACGCTGAGTGCCAGTCAGGACTAACTACAGGGGTCAGGCGCGGAAGGAGGTCCCAGCTCTGCCACCGATAATCCAGCAAAGTAGGGAGGGGACCCAGCAAGGAGAGGGCACCCAGCCACGGCGCGCCCGCCCCAAATCACCCCCGGCAGGATGAGCCAACTGAATCTGCAGCCAACTCTGCCCAGCGACCCTGCAGGCGGACAACGTATTCTACGGGAGCCCGAAGAGACTTCACCAGCAAGTGGGTCCCTTACATTAGGAAGACCACTAATCCCACTGCAACTGGACAGACAGAAAATCAACCACGGCCATGGGCTTTCCTGAGCCCTCAGTCCCAGAAACCGGAAATACCTGTCCAAGAGACCCTGTCCCACGAGCCCAGCTGCATGTGGCCACAGAAAAGGGACCCTATTAAATACTGCGTAACTGTCCCACATTACTGATATCCTTACAACTTCTCAGAATATTTTCACAACCAGGCTGATGAAGAAAAAAGCTGTTACTAAGGCAGGCGGGCACAAAAGGCCTTCAGCCAAACGACTTAGATATTTTAATTCTCCACTGCCTCAGTAGCTAAATAGCACGGAGAACAAGCAGGAGAGGAATACTAATTGAGCTAATTAGGCCCTGCCCTTTCTGCCTCAATCTCCTTTAGAAAGCCCCCCTGACTCAAGGATGAAGTTAAAATGTTAAAACAGCAATCTGCAGCCCAAGACTGCGTTTGCGGGTCCCTCTCCTCCCTTACTAAGCCGGGTCAGGCTGCCTGAAGAGCTGCAAACGGTGTTCAGGGAGGGTGCGGTAAGGGGAAGGTGCTGCCAACAGGAGTCCCCTAAATAAAATAAGGGGCTCTTTTAGCACCCAGAACATTCTAATTTGCAGGCCACTTGCTCAAACATTTGACGGCTTTCACAAATAAACTATCATAGCAAATCTGACAGAGTTGTGCAGGGGGGATCACAACAGCTCCTCCCTCTGTTCAGAAAGCCAGGGTGGCAAGAAAAGGCCTCACCCCAATTAGACAGGGCCCTGGTGTTGTCCTAGGGTCCAGTCTAGAGGGGCTCCTGGCTTCTGACAAGCAAGAGATACCCGAGATGGGGAGGGGATGGTGGCTGTAGACTGGCAGGGACTTGCTGAACTTTAGGTCAGTTTCCTGCTGAATTTACCCATGGTCTCTCTAGGGACACCCAGGCAGGCTGGGGCCTGCAAGCCACCTCTTTTTTTGGGTAACTGTTTCTATCAAACTGTGTTCCTGGTTGTAAGCCAGACGGGATCTCTAGACAAAGTACCTGCAGGAGTGCTTCAAGAAAAAAAAAAAAAAAAAAAAAAAGGGAAGGATTTGAAAAGAAATACAGAATGTGTCAAGTTGGCTCAGCTGCTGAAAACTGGGAGAAATCACACAGGCTCCTGATCTTGAAAAGTTCCAAGGCACTGGGGGAGGAGGGTGAACTCCTGAGGACAGTGACCTGCTGGAGCTGGCACAGCCGTAACAGGAAATGGCAGAACACAAGCCTGTGGGCACAGACGGGCAAGGGGAGGCAGGAACCCCGGAGGCGGCGCTGGAATGTACACCCTGGCTCAGGGCTTTCGTGCTGTCCGAGCTGAGTCATGCGGGATAAAGGGCACAGACCAAAAAGCCACGGTCTTTGGTCACCACTCCCAAGCCACGGCAGGGCAGGGCACTGGTCATTTGTCCTTCTGGGCCCATCTGCAAAAGGAAGACCCTTGTGAGAATGTACGCCAACACCGAATGAAGGAAATCACGGTGCAAACGGAAAACAATGCCTTTCAAAAATTCTTTGCAACTGAAAACATTTGAGTTTTTATTAGAATCACAGAACATCAAACTGGAAGATCTCCTTAGCAGTTCCCAAACTTGAATTTCACAGAACATGAAGATTTGAAAAAACAAAACAAACAGGAGAAGAAGAGGGGAAATTAATAAGGGTTGCTGGGTTTTTACGCTGCCAAAAAATTTTAAAACTACTGTCACTGAATAGTAGTAAAGGAAAACTCTTCCGCCGAGAAAAAAAAAAAAAACATATAAAAGGCATAATTTTAAACTAAAGCCCTTGTGAAGCAAGGGTCAGTTGACAAGGACACTCCTCCCAGTGTACTCCAGGGCGACACAGGCTGCACCTCCCACCTCTCACATCTCCCCGGGGACCCAGTGATCCGCGCTGGTCACCAGATGCGTATCTGGAACGCACTGATGTACTGAGCTCCGTAGTGATTATTTTCCCATAAAGAAACCTTGCCACAGTATTAAGTTGGAATTAAAACCTGAACAGACTTTTTTTGTTTGAGCAGACCCCTTCTCTGCTCTCACTGGGAAACCTCCCCTGCCACCCAGTAATAGTGACCGGTGGGGGAACCACCCTCCCCACTCCCGCAGCCAGGCAACCACTGAGCTCCGAAGAGCTTAAAAGTGAAGCGCGCACCGCAACGCAGTGACTTCCTACGGGAAAGGAAAAAGTTTGAAGCTTCCTTCTTTTCTTTGTTTGCGTGCCAGCGCGGGTCCACACCGCGCATCCTTCCTCGGAAGGGTTCCTAACTTCCACTCTCAACTCGGGATTCTTAACCCAGGTGACCCAGTGCTCCTGGCACGGCCGCCAGCCCGGGGCTGCGTCAGGCTGAGGCGACCCGCACAGCCCTGCCTTCCTCGGTCAGGGCGACGCGCGGCTCGCAGTGCCTGGGGTGGTGGGGCTGAGCGAGGCAGAAGGCGGGCCCAGGGCCTCCTCCAGGTCCTAGGTGGGGTGTGCGCTCGGGAAGTGGGTCTTGCCCCGGGTCTGCGGTGAGACCAGAGGGACCCCTCTCTAAAGGACAGCAGTCAGGACCTGCGCGGTGAAACTTGGGTTCGCTAAGGGGCCCTGTGCACCCTCCGTGCCAGGAGGCGAGTCCCGCGGACCTGCCGGGGCACCACGCGCGGGCTGCAGAGAAGACCCGCGTGTCCCTGGGGCCAGGGCGGCCGGCAGCATCGCTCCGCGCCTCCTCGCGCAGCCCGGGCCACCACAAGAGCCGCTTTGTGCCCGCAAGTGGCGAGCCCGGCCCGGGGCGGGGAGGGCGCGGGCGCTCGCGGGCCGGGTCAGCAGACGGGCCGGGCTGTTTACACAGGAAGGGAGGCTCCTCCTCGGCCCGGGAGGGCCCGGGAGCTCCGGCGCGGGGCGGGCGCTCTGCAAGTGTCCCGCAGAGCCGGCCCACCTGGACGCGCCCGCAGCGCCCCGCACCCTCGGGCAGCGCCTGGCGCCCGGGCGGCCGAGTGCACCGCCAACTTGCCCGGCTCGGCCGGCTCAGACCGGGCGCGGCTTACCTGCGAGGCGCGGCACGAGCGCGCAGAGCGCCAGCAGCCAGGCGGACCGGGGCGCCGCGGCCCGCCGCATGGTGGGCGCCGGGGCTCAGCGGCGGCGCGGGCGGCGGGCTCGGCGGGGGCGCGCGGCGGGGGCCGGGGCGCGGGGGCCGAGGGCCCGGGGCCGCAGCCGCATGCCCAGCGCGGGGCGCAGACTCAGGGCACGCGCGGCCGGGCGGGGGGCAGGGGCTGCACCGGCCCGTCCCCCGCCGCCACCATCCCTCCCCGGGCGCACGCAGCCGAGTCCCAGGGCCGCCGCTACCCTGGCTGCCGGCCGGGACTCCGGTGTCGCCGCGCGGGACGCTCTGAGCGGGCGGCTCCTCGAGAGGGCTCCGGACCCCTCCGCGCGCGGCACTGTGCGCTCGCCTCCGCCCCTTCCTTCTCCCTCCGGCCCGCCAGGCTCTGCTTTCCCTTCTCCCCTCCCTCTTCTCCCCTCCAGCCCCGCCAGGCCGCAGCACGGTCAGTTTACGGCGGCGAGGCGGGGCGGGGCGGAGCGAGCTCTGGGCCGGGCAGGCTCCGCCCTGAGCGGGACTGGCCGGCGGGCCGAGGTTACCCGGGCACCCAGGTACAAATCCTTTCCGTTGCTCCCTAGGACTGTGGGTCTGAAATTACGCGGGAGGGGCAGGACATGCTCTACCAGGCGAGCTTAGATTACTTGGGCCAAAGATTGTTAGACTTCAGGAGCCAGAGCCAGTACTACCCTCTGGTCTCTTCCCCCGGCCCCACGGCCAGCTTGAGGGACACTGAGGTGCCCGCAAATGCAACCGCAAGGCAAAGCACTGATAGGGTAGGGAGGTATGTTATTTTTGTCTTCTTGCTGGGACAAAATACCTGATGCCCCAAATTAAGGAAGGAAAGGTTTATTTAGCTCACAGTTTGTGGAGGTATCATTCCGTACTAGGCTGGCTTCAAGACAGGGTGGCCTAGCAGAGGGCAAGAGTTCATGGCAGTTGCAAAACAGCAAAAGCAACAAGAACAAAAAGGGAGGTGTGAAGAGAGAAGACTCTTTCTGTCCCTTATATTGTATGTAGGCTACCCACCCTGGCAGTCACACCCATAATTCCAGCATTGGACGGTGATTCAAACACAAATTCTAGACGCCTGCCCCCTTCACTGTATGAGGCTTTGGGAGGGGACATCCAGACACAAACCATAACACTCCCCGCTGGGCCCGCACAAAGACTCATGCACATCCCTTTTTGCAAAATGCATTTAGTCCATCTCCAAGAGTTGCCAAAGTCCTAACAGTTTCAGCCTTGCTGAAAAGTCCAAGTCCCAAGTCTCCTCTGAGATTTAAAGCAAATACTTAGCTGTAAGC
The DNA here is from genome assembly GCA_004363535.1 of Dasyprocta punctata. Lineage (NCBI taxonomy): Eukaryota > Metazoa > Chordata > Mammalia > Rodentia > Dasyproctidae > Dasyprocta > Dasyprocta punctata. Next base: position 31,353 of record RJWM01017134.1, on the reverse strand, counting down.
CCCTGTACAAATGAAAGGAAAGTTAAACCCTTCCAACATACAATGGCACAAGATAGACATTTCCATTCCAAAAGGTACAGACAGGGGGGTACAAAGCATTGGGACCAAAGCAAGTTCAAAGTGCAGCAGGGCAGACGTTAAGTCCTGTAGTTCCTTGTGGACCATCCAAAGCAATCTATGGTAAATTGTGAGCTCCAAAAGGTTGCATAGCTCTACCCTACAGCACTTCCAGTGGTTATAGCGCCCATGGCTTCTCTCTTAGGCCCACTCTGCTCAGTCCTTACAACTTTCCTTAGATGATCCACATTCCTGGCTTTTCCAAAAGTCTGGGATCTCCACTGTACCTTTGGCTTCACACAGCTTCACACACTGCCCTCTCAGGGGCGCACTGCCTAGGATCCCAGGCCTTCTTCTGAAATCGAGGTAGAAGCCTTTTTAACCTCAGAACTCTTGCATTCTGCATGCCCCTAAAACCAGCACCACATAGATGATGCCAAGATCCACTGCCAGCTGGAGCAGTAGCCAGCTCTCCTCTCTGTTGGCTGTAAGGGTCAAGTGCCTGGATCACTGGGCTCTCTGAACTTGACTCTGAGGAGCAAATTCTCTGTGCTACTGACATCCTGGAACATAGAGTGGCTTCTGCCATTCTGGAACATGGTGCTCTGTGGCTTTCTCCTCAAAGCAAAGTCTATCACTTTTCCAGTTTTGAGGCTACAAAGCATGAGAACCTGCTGCTGCTTGTGATGCCCTAAGGCCCGTCTTTTCTAGTCTCCTCTTCCTTCTCAACAATAGAGATCTCCTCAGCTCTATCTTTGCAGTCTACAGCTTTACTGGGCCATCTTTTCTGGCCAAACTTGCAACACTGTAAAACATCCTGCTGGGTTCTTTGCTCTTGATTCACAACATAAATCTGGCTAAAAAATCCCCTATAAGAAGCCATGCCACTGCCCCAACATTAGACTGCCTTGAATTTTTTTTTTCTGCCAGATTAGTTAGTCCACTGCCCTTAATCTCAATCTTAGGCAAAATCTCTGGACATGAGCAAAATGTAGACAAACTTTCTGACAAGCCATAATACACATCATCTGGAGGCCAGCAATTAATGCAGTCCTTCTTCCCAGAAAAACCTCCCAAACCTGGTCTTTACCAACAGGATTTCTATCAGCCTTCTGGTCTCCTGAGCTCTGACCATAATCTCCCAAGTAGAACAGCCTAAGTTGTTACAGCTCTACTCTTTCAGATGACATCTCCAAACCTTTCCAAACTCTTCCCAAAAACCATTCCCAAAGGCTCTTGAACCACATGATCAGTGATAGTCATAGCAACTCCCCCACTCCTGGTACCAAATTCTGTGTAATTACTTTTGTCTCATTACTGGGACAAAATACCCGATGACAAAAATTAAGGAAGGAAAGATATATTTACCTCACAGTTTGTGGAGGTTTCATACCATACTCAGTTGGCTCCAAGGCAGAGTGGCACATACCAGAGAAGCAATAGTTCAGGGCAGCTAGAAGACAGCAAAAGCAACAAGAGCAAAAAGGGAGGCACACAGAGAGGACTCTTTCTGTCCCTTATATTGTATGTAGGCCACCCACCCTAGCAGACACACCCATAATCCCAGTGTTGGACCATGAATCAATCACAAATTCTAGAAGCCTGCCCCCATCACTGTATGAGGTTTCGGGGGGACATCCAGACATAAACCATAACTGGAGAGAAAGGGGAGACACAGATAAAGCTCATGATTCACTTTTTAACCTTCTGTCCCTTTGGAGGATTGGAGACCAACCAGTGTGCTGCTAGGCTTATTTTCCCCTACCAATATACTGATGGCTTCAGTGACCAAGCTGATAAATGCAAAAGCAGATGTCTTACCATTTACATCTGAGCTGGATCTGAAATTGCCTGTTAAGGAGTGGGGTAGGGGACTTCTCAACTCCTGCAAAAGATGTGATGGGCTTGGCCGGGCCTCACAAATGGATCAAAGGATCAAATGGGTTGAGGCCAGAATGGTTTATAACAGAGAGAAGAGGAGCATTTGTGTTGAAGGAAGTAATAACAGGATACTTAACATGACCAGAGAGCATGCCACCAGCCACGTACTCTGCTAAGTGCCAAACCTGTACTAACCCATTGAATCCTCCTGTTATCCAGATGAGGAAACTGAGGCATACAGGATTTAACTTGCCAGAGGAAGTAATAGCTGCAAGATGGCTAAACAAAGAGCAGAAGCAGTTAAGAGCGAGCAGCAAGGTGGTCCCATTTTTGCAGGTCAGGAGCCAGCTGGAAGGGGGGCTTGGAGAGCCAGGTGGACAACCGTCCTAACTACCCAGTTTCAGGAGTTTGGATTTTAAGCTATGCTCGTGCCCATGTCCACCTCCCAAATGCTGGAGGAAGCCCCAGTGCTGGAGGAAGCAAACTTATTCTTGTAGCACAGAGTGCCTGGGGGCGAAATTGCAGCCAATTTTAGCATGCTCCACATTTCACTGACTGCCGGCATTTTATCCTTAAAATGAAAGTAAGTATTATTGTATTGTACAATTTCCTTATTTGTTCCTTGTTTGTAAAAACATGTTTGGAGCCGGGCGTGGTGGCGCATGCCTTTAATCCCAGCACTCGGGAGGCTGAGGTAGGGGGAGCGTTGTGGGTTCGAGGCCGGCTTGGGCTACAACGCGAGCGCAAGGCCGGCCTGAGCTACCTAGTGCGACCCTGCCTCAAAGAAACCAGGGCTGGGAGTTTGGCTCAGTGCCTTAAGCGCCTGCCCTGGCAGGTGCGAGGTTGTGAGTTCAATCCCCGGTGCCGCAAAAAAAAAAATAAATAAATAATAAAAAAAACATGTTTGGCCTCATTTTCTAGTAAGAATAGTGTTTGTAGAAGCTGCCCCAGGTTTATTTTGGGATTACTGCCCCTTAGAGCAGTGGTATGGGGGCAACTCCTAGCCACTTGGAGAATCAGTGATTATAATTAATGGGAAGCCAAAGGAAAAGTTTTAACTGGGGGACATCATATGCTAAGCGGTCATGTGCCAAGTTGTAATTTATAAACGGTTGTCCAGCAGGAATGTGTAGGGTGGATTAGATGAAAAAGGAGTGGAGTCATAGAGACTGAGTAAACATTGTATTAATAAGGACACTAATAACTTGCATATGCCAAGCATTCTTTTACATTTCGGCCCTGTAGTGTCAGATCTTCTGGATACTTCTCTACCCTAAACTGTGTGTTTCATAGCTGCTGAAACAGCCCCTTTTGTCTCACACCCAGCATAGACACCCTTTATCAGCACTGACACCCTTTATGTGGAAAGTGCTGTGATCCAACCTCCCCCTTCTCTGCTGTTCCCAAGCTACCTCCCATCTCACTGGTGTTTCCCCAGCTCTCAGCCTGCCCAGACCTGCATAAGCCTCTGAGCCATAGTGATCCAAGCTCCATTATTTTAAAATCAACTTGAAGATGCCTGTTGTACTTCAGAGCCTTTGCTTTCTGTTTTGTTCCTTCTTTTTCCTGCCCAACAACCCTTCTTTCTTTTGATTAAACCAGAGCATGGAGGTGACCTTCAGTACTACTTGATTTCCTCCTACTTGTTGTATTGATCATGTGCTGATGGTTCCCATCAGGCAGGGGACAAAGCAATACTTCTCCAATCACTACAAGTTTCCTTTGTGGCAACCTCAGGTACACTGCACGTGCAGTCACTGCTAAACCTCTGGTCTGGGGCAGGCTGGGGTTGGATCCATTGGTTTCTCCAAGTTTGAACATGGATAATCACAGAAAGCTTGTGTTTCTTATTATCAGTTTTAAAAATATGATTAGTTCCTTCAGAATTCAGTATAGAAGTAACATATGATCCAGTTACCCCACTTCTGAGTGTGTACCCCAAAAAATCCAATGCAAGAACTCAAGCAGACACTTGTACACCCATATTCAAACATTATTCACAGCAGTCAAAAGGTAGAGACCAGGGCTGGCGATTTAACTCAGTGGCGCAAGCTCTTGCCTGGCAAGTGTGAGGTCATGAGTTTGATTCCCAGTACGAAAATAAAAAAAGTAGACACCACCCAGTGTCCCTTGGCAGATAAACACAAGGTGCTATATACATCCAGTGGGTATGCAGCATGGATGGACCTTGTGAACATGTTACATGAAATAAGCCTGAGCTGAAGCTAGTATTATAGTGTGATTCTACCTTTATGAAACATCTAGAATAGGCAAATTGATAGAAAGTAGAAGAGATGGTACCAGAGCCTGGATGAAAAGAATGGGGAATTATTAATTAATGTGAAGAGAGATTCAATTTGAGATCATGGAAAAGTTCTGAAAATGAATGGTGGTAGTGGTTGCGCAATATGGTGAATGTACTTAATGACACCAAATGGTATACTTGAGATGGTTTAAAAGGTAAATTTTATATTATATATATATTTTTTTACCAGTGTATAAAGACACTTAGTACTGTGATATAGTTCAGTGGTAGAGCATTTGCCTACCATGTTAGAGGTCCTGGGGGTGTTCAATTCCCAGTACTGAAAAAGAAAAGAGGGGAGAGGATAGAATTTGTAATTTTTCAAATAAAAAGTTAATCTCAAGTTTAAAGGACATGTACCCATTTTTCAATTAAAAAAAATATATAGAAGCACATGGCAAAGAGAATATGAGGTCTGTGAAACAGGGTATGATTTGGCCAGTCTTTTTTAAAAAATTCATTTTGTGACACAATCTTGATAAATTGCCCAGGCTGGCCTCAACCTGATACAGGGAAATAGTGTAAGGCAAATATAACTCCCAACCTGCTAGATGTCCTGCATGCCAAATCTGTTCTCTAAAATCGGAGAATGAATTCTAGGAACAACAGAGGTTAAGAGTGGGAAGTATTTATTGAGAGAAAGAAAAGCTTCTGTCCAAGAGAGACACAGGAAGACTGGGGATATAGCTCAGCAGCACAAGCACTTGCCTGGCAAGTGAGAGGTCTTAAGTTCAACTCCTGGTACCAAAAAGAGAGAGAGAGACAGAGGGGTCCCGAGTGGGTGGCTGGTGACCCCACTTCTCAAGGGCATTTCATAGAGCAAAACCATGAGGTGAGGTGGGTCAAAGGTGGGACAGGACTATGGTCAACCAATAAGATTATCAATATAGTCACTTAGGCAATATTGATCCAATAGAGAATCACAAGGTGGGTGTGAGGTGGGACGAAACTATGGTCAATCAACAAGAGTATGAGTATAGTCACTCGGGTGATATCGATTAAATGGGGATCAAATGGGGAAGCAGGTCATGTAACAAGTACACATGGGACAGACAAGGATTTCCCAGAAGAGGGGGGTAAGGAGATTTGGGTCCCCCTATTGAGACCTATTTAGAATACCAATCCCTTCTGTCCATCCCTAGGGGAAGTATGTGGGTGCAGTCCTTCCTTTTTTTCTTGAAGTCTAGCCTTCAGTGAATGAGGCTCCAACCACAGGTGTCTTCTGCACTGACCTCCCAAGGGCTAGCCCTGTCTGGCTATAACATGTCTAAATAACTTAGCTATCTATAATATTCCCCTCTCTGAAGAAATACTCTTAACTGCTATGAGGCCAAAGTTTTCTGGTTACTTCTGGCTGAAGGGGGTCATAGTTGTGACAGGCAGCCAGAGCTACTGCACAGAGGGTCTATCTAAAGTCCCTCAATAGGCGCCAGGCGATCTTGCCTTGGATAGACATATAGCTTTAAATCTGAAAAGAGACAAGGCCAAAGAAACAATTAAGTATGCATGGGCCAGATAATAAGATCAACAGGATAATTATGAATATAGTCATCAAAGGTTTCCACCAGGAAGCATCAGTAATAGCTTCCCACAAAAAGGAGAAGGAGAAGGTCTGGGGAATTTCAGAATTTGATGTATCATTAACCCATCATCTAATATCTTAAACAGATATTGAGATATTAGCAGTACTGAGATATTAGCAGAAGGATCAGAAATGTACACACAACATTCAGCTTTTACAAGTGTATGAGTACACACACACACACACACACCCATGCTGCTGTTAGAATGTCTAATGCTTTCTGATTTTGGAGGAGGTCTTGGCTTTCCTCATTAATTCTATTTCTTTATTCAGGAGAGAGAGACCAGGCATGGTGTTGTGAAGGCTTCAATGTGTTGCATGACATCTCCTCCAACCCTAGGAAAGGGATACAGATAGAAGCCAAATAATCATACCAGTGAAACATACTTCTAGACCCTAAAGTCATAGGTGGGATAAGTTTAAAAGTTTGTCAATACTTTTGACACTTCTGCCTTGTAACCATGCAAATTCCAGCATGCATCTCCCTATTCATCCAGGGGGTAGCCAGGCCCACAAATTGGTTCCACAGGACAAATTCATGCCATTAGGGGCTTCCTATTTAATTCCAGGGTGATTAAACCAGTTTGTTGCAAATCAGTCTTCAACCTGTCTTAGTTACTTTTCACTTGTTGCTGAGACAGGATACCTGATGCCCAAAATTGGGGAAGGAAAGGTTTATTTCTTACAGTTCTTGGGGTTTTCAGTCCATACTCAGTTGGGTCCAAGGCAGCATGGTGTGGCAGGGCTGCCATTCATGGCCACCACAACAGCAAGGCGAACCCGCAAGAGAGAGAAAGGAAGACACGCCTTCCTCTCACCCTTACACTGTATGTCGGCTCCACCCATGGGCAGGTGCAACACTCACATCACTAGTCCCAGAGCCAGACAACAAACCAATCATAAATGCCAGACTCATCCCTGCCTGTGCCACAATTACATGAGACTTTGGGGGAACACAGGATCAAACCATACAAGCCTGTAAAGTTATTGTGTGTTTATATTGTTGGGGGGGTCCATTCCAAGTGTTTAGTAGAATTAGGTCAATGAGAATAGGAGTGATTTTTCTGTTCCCAATATAAAGGGACCTTCCCACTAAGATGTCGTCTAGTGGGGGCTAACCGTCGATAATCACCCTCTAACTGAAAATAGCCATTTTGTGACCTATGATTGTTGACCCTCAGGATAAGACCCTTACTCTCACTTAATAGAGATCATACTAGTGCCTGTAGAGAGGCTTCAGAGGCATTGTTAGAAAAATTTGATTATGTTGAGCATAATTAAGAGTATAGTTTAGACTCAGCTACCTTGTAATGGTGGGTTAAACTATGAACCATTAAACTTCTTTTGAATCTCATCAATACAGTTTTGTAGCTTATTCCAATCATCTCCTTGAAGTGAGGATACCCACCAAGGAAGTCCTGATGTACTCAATGAGGGGAGCAGGCCACATGGCCAGCAAGATGTTTGTTGTTACAACTCTGCATACTCCTGTGCCCATGCTGGAAAGGAACTAAATACTCCTTTGAGTGGTAAGGTAATCAGTAAAAGAGTGAGGAGTAGCATCTTAGATTACTTATCTGTAGGCTTTGCTTTCTTCTTGAACAAGAATCTGAAGTCTCCTGTGGGTTCACAGGAGTATTTTGATGATGGCTGCTCACTCTCAGCAGCAGCATCTGGTCCCCAGGGCATGAGTCGGGAGTGGTGTATCCAGGAGTCCAGGCCTGCTACCTTGACAGCTGATGGAGCTGACAGGATCACAGTAGATGCTCCTTCCCAACTTGGTCCTAGGGAAGGAGATGATGAGGGAAGAGACTTGACCAGTACTAAATCTCTGGGGTGGAATTTGGGATTTCCCTTCTCTTTAGGCTGAGCTTCCATTAGCTGTTAAGAGTCTGTTGGAATTTAGTCAGTGAGGTGACATCTTCAGTAAGATGTCTATTTCTCTATTGAAGAGAAAGAGATGTCTATTTCTCTATTAGTGAGAAAAAGGCATCCATAAAGCATTTCAAGTGGACTGAAACCTAGAATTTGAGGTGTATTTCTTACTTTGATAAGAGCTGAAGGTAGTAAGTGAGGCCACTGTAGGTGGGTATCCTGAGCCATTGCGTGAAGATGTCTCTTTAGAGTCTCATTCATTTGTTTGTATCTTTCTTAATCATTGTGGTCCCCCAGCACAATGGAGGTGACAGAGAATGCCCAGCACCTGAGAGACACCCTGTATAACGGTTGCTTTAAAAGAAGAGCCAATATCACTCTGTAAGCTTTTAGGAAGTCCAAATTGGGATGGTTTCTGATATGAAAACCTTCACCACTTCTTGTGCCTTCTCTGTTCTACAAGGAAAGGAACCCAGTTTGTGAAATACCCAAACCAATAAGTATTGAAGTCGCTTACTCTTTGGCATACAAGTAAAATTAAGCTGCCAGTTTCATCTAGGGTATTTGCCATTGTTTCTGCATACCTGGAAGAATTATGTTCTGGTGAAGGGGATTGTTCTTTTGGCAGAGATCACATGTCTTAACTATCTGTTATATTTTCTGAGAAAGTCCATTCCCTGTGAATAACTTTGAGACCATCTGGTGGGATTGGTCTCTCCCCAAGTGAAAGATCTGATGTAAAGACTTAATAATTTTCCACTGTCAGCACCAGGAAGGAACAATTTACCATCCTCTGACTGTAACTATCCAGATGCAAGGAACTGACACCCATGGGAGAGAGCCCATTCAATTTCTGACTGAGAATGTTTGGGCCAAGTATGATCAAGGGGCCCTTCCCAGATCAGAGGGGCCTGAATGGGAGGCCCTCAGGCAGCTTCTTTCCCTGCTGGTCAGCCGGTTGATTACCTTGAGATATTTCCTCAACACCTTTTTGGTGTCCTCTGCAATGAATTACTGCCACTTTGGAGGCCACATAGACAGATAATAAAAATCATCTATCTCCTTATGATATTTTATGGGAGATCCATTGGTTATCAGATAAATTCTTTCTTTCTATATGGCTGCATGGGCATGTAAGACTAGGAAAGCATACTTTAAATCAGTATAAATCTAGACTTTCTGTTCTTTACTGCATTGTAAATCCCTGGTCAGAGCTTCGAGTTCTAATGACTGGGCACTAGTCCCAGGTGCAAGTGAGGAATTTCAAGTGTCTGATGTAGAGTCACTACTGCATGCTCTGCCTTTCTTGTTCCATTTTCCATGAAGGAACTGCCACCACAGGAGGGTCAGATCAGGGTCAGTAAGGGGTGTGTCTAACAGGTCTTCCTTGGTTGCTTATGTATGGAGAAAAACCTGTTCAAACTCATGTCTTTCAGCCTCAGTTTCCTCCTTTTCTGGTAGAAAGATGGCAGGGTTTAAGGAGTGACATTTGAATGGATGGTCCTTCTAGAAGTAGAACTTGATGTTTAAAAAGTCAGGCTCCCTTTGGAGGAAATAAGTCCTGCCACATTGTGAGGTATATGTACAGTGAGATCTTTGCCTGAACTCAGCTTGGATGCCTGTGGTACCAGGAGAGCTACTGCAGCCACAGTTCTAAAACACACAGGCCATTCTTTGCTGCAAAGTCTAATTCATGACTCAGATACCCGATAGGCTGTTGAGTGGGTCCCCAGTCCTGTGAAAGCATTCCCAAAGCCATGCCCTGCTTTTTGTCGATATACAAATTGAAATAGTGTCCTGTGGGAGGCTCAGGGCTGGAGCATTCACAAGCACTTGTTTAAGCTTCTGCAGTGTGGCCTGGGAATCAGGTTCCCAGGTTAAGATATGGGTATCTGCCTTTTAGGCTTCTTTCATAAGCTGATAGAGGGGTTTACAATCTTACCATATGCTAGTATCCAAAGGTGACAAAAGCCTGTAATTCCTAGGAATTCCCTTAGCTGTTTTAGAGTATTGTGCTGTGGGAAGTAAAGAATCGGTCTAATTCTTTTTCCCCCAAGCCTTCAGGTTCCTTTCGATATGGTAAGGCCTAAATATTTTACCTCTAGGCCACAAAGTTGTATCTTAGATCTAGAAACCTTATAACTCCCATCTGCTAGAAAATTCAACAGAGCATGCTACCTTGGTTAGAGAGCCCTTCTGAGGGGAGCAGATAGCATGTATCATCTGTGTATTGTAAGACTGTGACCTGAGAAAATTCAAAACACACGAAGTCACAGGAAAGCACTTCCCCAAAAAGATGAGGATTGCCTTTGAATGGTTGAGGAAGCATAGTCCATATCAGTTGAGAAACCTGGTCGTGAGGATTTTCAAAGGCAGAAAGAAACTGGTACTCTGTATTTAAGGAAATATAAAAGAAGACATCTTTTAAATCTAACACCGAAAAACTAACTGGCATATTTGGGATCTCAGAAAGGAGAGCACACAGGTTAGGTACACCAGGTGGACTGGCATGACTGTTTCATTTATCAGTCTAAGGTCCTGGAGCAACCTCCATTCCCACTGGGTTTTTCAACTCCAGAGACTGGACTATGGCTGTTACAGGATTCAGGTAAGTCTTGTGTCCTTAAGTTATCAATTATAGACAATAATCCTCTCTTAACTTCATGTCTTAGAGGGTATGGTCTCTGGTGAGGAAAAATAGTAGAATCTCTAAAATTTATATGTCCTGGAGCAGTTCTTATTGCCCTCTCTATTCTACCTTTAGTTGCCCATATTCAGGATTTATTTCTGTCTCCATAAGGAGGAGACAGCATACCTGACCTGGGCGCGTATGTATTACAGTATTTAAATAAGATTAAATATCTCTCCTCAAGAGGGGAACTAGACCTTCAGACATAACTAAAAACAAATGGGTGAAGAGAAAATCACCTGTTACAGCTTAAGGGTTGAGAAATAGCAAGTTACCTCTTCTCCAGTGACTCCTTTCATTGAGATATGACAGCTGGAAGGAAGGCCAAGGGTGAAGAGTAGGACCAAGAGTCATGCACCAATGTCCAGAAATATGCTGGTTTCTTTTTCCCCTATAGTCATGATTGCCTGAGGTTCCTCCATGGAGATGACAACGGGCCGGAGCGGGGAGGCAAAGAGTGCCGCAGGGCCCATTAGTCTTGCTAGACCAGTTAGTAAGATGGGTCTGCGTTCTGGGACTCCCACCGCAGAGCAGGTCTGACCTCCAGTGGTCATCTTTGTAATCAGGGCATGGCTGGTGGGGGTCTCTTATGGCAGTCCTTCCTCAGGTGACTTGATTTTCCACAGTGGTAGCAGGTGAATTTAGTCACTGAGCTCTTCTTGGAGCCCCGAGTATCAGATTTAGGGTCTGTTCCTTTTAAGGCCAAACAAACAGCCACTTCTTTTTGGTCTCTTTGCTATCTGTCCTTGGCTTTCTTCCAATCTCAATTATAGAATACTAAGGAGGCAATTTTCACTAAAGTATCAAGTGAACTATCTGGAGCAAAAGCCATCTTTTGTAACTTTTTCTTATTATCTGGGGCTGACTGGGTAATAAACTTGTCTTTAAGAATAATCTGTCCTAAGCTGGGTGTGGTGGTGCATGCCTGTAATTCCAGCACTCAGAAGGCTAAGGCAGGGGGATCGTTGGAAGTTTGAGACTAGCTTGGGCTACAAAGTGTGCTCAAGTCCAGCCTGGACTGCATAGCAAGACCCTGTTCAAAAGACAAAAAAAAAAAAAAAAAGAAGAAGAAGAAGAAGAAGAATCTGTCCTATCAAATCAGAAGCTATGCATATGTTTTATGATTGCCTCTTGTAAATGATCTAAGAAGGCTGAGGGGTTTTCATTTTTCTCTTGATAAGTAGTTGACAATTTAAAATAATGTGAGGGATTAGTTTTTGTCCTTCTTCAAGAACACATACCTGGACCAGAAGCTTTGCTTCCTGTGGGCAGCCAGCGCAGGCAGGAAGACACAGCCAGATATGCCCTGTGCACCCGTGGGCCACCATTGGAGACCCTGGCTTCCTTTGGCAGCCAATGCCCACTGGGAGAATCAGACAAGCACACCCCTGTGTACCTGTTGCCATCTGGGGAGTCCCTGTGTAGACACACAGGCTGAGAGAAGCAGCCCCCCGCAACATCCCTGGACATTGGGGAAGCCTCAGGGCAGCTGCATGGGTCTGGAGAAGCCCACTCCATGCCCTGCTACCTCCCTGGGAACCTGAGTCAGAGAAACCCAAGCACCTGTCCCATTCCTCTACACTGTGGAGGGGCAGCCAATGCGGGAAGTGCGTGGGACCCCATAACCAGCTTGCTGGGAGGAACCCAGGAGAATGTCAAGATGAAGAAGCAAAAGGCAATCTCAGACCTCTAGCCCACACAAAACAAGTCTGAGAGATACAGTCATGGAATAAAATGGAAGTCACACACCTGAAATCTCCAACAGGATAGCAACTGAAGTAAAGAAACAACTCCATGAGACTGCAAAAGTAATCAGATCAGAAATAATGTCTCAGGTGAAAGAAGAAATCAAAAGCATAATGAAAGAATTGCTGAGCATATCTAAAGAAGACATAGATTTAAAAAAAAAAAAAGAGGAGCATAGGAAAATGATGGAAACCTTGAATGAACAATATAGGAAGGGAATGCTGGGTCTGGGAGGATCCAACCAGAAGACAACTAACCAGCATTCCTGGTAAGTGGTGCAACGGGTTCCAGGAAGAGAAAAGTCAGCACCTCATGTGAGCCTACCAGCGAACGGGCTGAGAATCAACCCCTCTCCATCCCGTAAGCAACCCGCTGGTTCAGAGGATCAGCTAAATTGATAACAACTAAGGTACGTAAAGCAACTAAATGCTTGTATTGTTTGGTTGATTTTGCAGGCCTGGGGCCAGCAGTTGAGCATCTCTTGAGAGGATGACAGTTTGCAATATAGCAAATATGGGGGATTTCTTTCTATCTTGTCTTTGAAATCCAATATTGTTCTCACTGTTTTGCTTTATACTGATTAATTGTTTTGCTTTATTCAATATTCAGTTTTGATTGGTTTTATTTTGTTATACCTGATGGAATGGACAACTATTGTGAAGATAAGAAGATATACTATGGTAGCTATTGTTTTCCTAGTATCCTGCTTTGAAGTTCTGTACCAATTTTACTGCTTTGTTTTGATTGACTTTGTTCTGTTTTGTTTTGTTGAATTTTATTATCTTTGAAATAAAATAAAACAATATAGGAAGGAATTACAACACATGAAACAGATTCAAAGAGCTATCCAGGAAATTAAAAAGTTGATCAAAAGCTGGCAAAACCTCTTGAAAGAGACTGAAGATAGCCTTTCAGACATTGAAGACAGGATTGCAACTAGCAATCGTGAAAGGAAAGATCTCTTAGAAATAATGAGGAACCAGGACTTGTCAACACAAACCATCAAGTCAAGAAGAGTTTGGAGTGAAGTGTCTCAAATCCTGAAAGAAAACAACTTCCAACCAAGATTGATGTTCCCTGCAAAACTATCTTTCAAAATTGATGGAAAAATAAGATGCCTCCATGATAAAGAACAACTGAAGGAATTCATGACCACCAAACCAAGCCTACAGACAGTGCTGAAGGATATTCTACAGAGAGATAAAGAAGACCATGGTTCCAGGAACAGCAGCAGAGGAGGATCACCAAACAGGACAAGCAATTCAATGAAGGGGAAAAGTGGAGGGCCGAGCAGGAGGATAGCATGGCAGAGATGAATCAATACATGCCATTCATAACCACTAATGTAGATGGCTTCAATTCACTAATAAAAAGAAACACAGGAAGAATGGATCAAGAAATGAGATCCATCAATATACTGTATACAAGAAACACATTTAACTCAAAAGGAAATTCATAGACTGAAAATCAAAGGAGAGAAAACAATTATTCCACATGACAGGAGACCAGAACAAAGCAAGGGTAACCTGCCCATCAACCACAGAATGAATAAGAAAGATACAGCATTTTCATACAATGGAAAGTTACCCAGCTATAAAGTAGTGTAATCTCAAGGCTCTTGTAGGTAAATGGATGCAACTGGAGATCATGCTCATGGGTAAAATGGTTTGGACTCATATGGGTGAACACTGAGTCATCTCCCTAGCATAAAACCTGAAGGAGTTAGTGGGATCCAAAAAGCACAATAGATATTATGAAAGTGATAGGGGAGGAAATGCCTGAAAGGGGAAAGTGGTAACCACTGTTAATTTCCTATTATCTTGTTTTGAATTCTTGTACTATTTTCATAATTTTGTTAGGTTTGGTTTTATTCTGTCTTGTTTTGCCAGATTTTACTGTGTCTGATGGTATGGGCAGCTATTTTGAAGATAATGGGATGCATTATGGTAACTATTGTAGATTTCCTACTATCTTGTTTTGAAGTCCTATAATGCTTTCATTCTTTTGTTTTGATTGATTTTATTCTATTTATTTGTTTGATTTTATTATGTGTGAAGGCAGGGACAGCTATTTTGAAGAACATGAGAGACATTGTAGTAGCCATTGTTGATTTCCTGTTGTCTTGTTTTGAAGTTCTGTATCACTTGCATTGTTCTGTTCTGATTTGCTTTATTCTGTTTTCTTTTGTTTTGTTCTCTTTTTTTTCAAAAAAGAATACATACCTGAAGAAGCCTCCTACTCCAATCTCCCAACTGGTTGTTGGGCCCGTGGGATCTTGGGTAGGGACTGCTTGGGCTCCTATGGGAACTGGTTGTTCCTCAGGCTGTTTATCTTCTGATTGTCTAAAATTAAGATGATGTTGATCCCCAAATGTGCTAGCAGCTTGTAATGCTCCTTGTTTCTCAGTAGAAGTTAGTTTGCTTTAAGGGTAACATTACATCTCCCCAACTTAGTGTATAAGTCTGAGTAAGTTCTCTAAAGACCTCAGTGTATTTACCAGAGTCATCTGAAAACTTTCCTAGATCTTGTTTGATCTGTATTAGGTCACTGAGAGGAAAGGACATATGAACACAGGTAGTCTCATATGGTTTATAATTGTACTTAGATCATGAATAAGAATTACTTCTTAATATAAAGAAAGTCTGAACATAAGGTAATTCTAACCATTTTCTCTTTCTTCTAGTTGTGAAATAGCATCATAATACTTTCATCTGCATTCCATTTTGGTTCTGGGGGTAGGCAGGCCATGTGTGGGTACAGAAAAATATCAGATGGCTCTTTTTTAGCATGTAAGGGTCAAACATTTTCCAATGCTTAACATACATTCCAAAGGAGTAAGATACTTTGACACTGAGGATCCTATTTCTGAAATTCAAAAAGAATCAGTGTCCCTTTAATTTCTATTTGATTTCTATACCCTTAGGGCATTGCTTGAGTCAATTCCACTCCAGGACAGGTAGATGCTGTCTGGAAACAGACCAGAAATTTGTCATTGCTACCAATCATAATTTACAAGTTAGTACAGGCACATACCTCAGTTTTACATGTGCATGAACATAGAGAAAGGTTAACTGAAAATCTCTTGTTTACTCTCAGTTGGCATATGTAAAATTCAAATATAAATTGCTTTCTCTGATAGTTGCTTTTTTATGAAAGGCAAATAACCATTGTAAGTTACCTCAGTTTAGCCTCCTAGATGGAAGGATGATCCCTAATCAAGGAGTTTTAAAGTTAACTCCCCATGAGTCACAGAAAAACTGGGATTTCTAACTTAGTAGAGAGGAAAGTCCAGACCTGTAGCTTGACTCGTAGTGGCGGCTTTAAGAAAGGTCTCCAACAGCATTGTTTAAAGTCACTCTGAGACGAGGATACCAGATGGTCATTGAAAGGGTTACTTTTACCTCACTGGCAAGTGCAGGCCGAGATGCTATACAAGCAGAGATTTTTCTGCTGGTCACCCAGATGGGCTGTTGGGACTCAGCTTCCACTGAAGAACCTCTGAGTATCTGCCAGAGAGTTGCCCTAGCCATGACCCCTCAGATGCTCTCTCACCTACCTGGCCAACATCTAGTCTATAACTTATTAGTGAAAGTATTTTGCCTATACACATAAATGATGAGAATCAGACCTAGGAGGAGGCGAGAGAGAGCGAGCAAGCCAGGAGGTTGGGGATATTCCTTTAAACTAAACATTTTGGTCTTAAGTGTGCTGTTTCAGGAGCTAACACCTTCTGCTTTCACTCAGAAGCTGGTTCTTTCCATGGGTCTCAGGTTCAGCCTCCCAAGGAAGACTGTCGCCCGTAACACCAAGCCAAGACATGGCTTTTATGTATGTTCTCCTGGACAGGCAAAATTCTAATGGCTCATTTGACTCAGAGACAGAGTATGTGTTCTTCATCTAAGATGACTTCCCTGGCTTTGGTGTTAGCAAACACTCATTTTCTACAGGCTTAACTTAGTTGTTGGGTAGTAAGAAAAGTTTGGGGAAGTTTAGAGTTCCTCTCTCTCCCTAACCTTACATGCCTCCAAAAAAGGAAATTATGATGTGGGAAGGAAAGATCAGAAAAGATTGTCTTGTCACCAGTGGAAGAGCAGACCAAAAAGGAAACTGAGGCAAAACAGACTCGATATTTTCTCTAGAGTATAGAGAAGTGTTAGGCCAGTTTGTCTCAGTGAAACTTCTTGCCCTTCTTAAGAATGGCCACCAACCTATCTCTCTTAACTGGTGGAAGGAGTCCTGTGGTGTATTAATAAGCATGTATATTTTCTAAATATGAATTAGATTTCATAAAAAGACCATTTTACAGCATTTCACGTCAAGGTCCACTAGGGGACACTCTAACGTTACTATTCCTTGGTGCTGTTGTCTGAGATAACAAACCACAACAGTCAGGTCAAACAAGGAATGCTAGTGAATTCAACTAAGTTCAAATGCAACATATGCAAATTAGAAATAAAATGTTCCATTAAAGAAACATTATAATTTTCCCATGTTCTCAAATTTATCATCATTGTTACAAAATACTAAGCAATTAACAAAGACATGAAATTTAAAGTATAAAAATTTTGATTACCTAAGTCATAATCCAGAATCTATGAAACAAAAACAAGCTCTTAACTTCCGTCCAATGGTCTCAGTAGAGTCTCCAAATGAGATAGGGATGATGTAGGACCTCCAAGTAATATCAGGGAAATATAACTCCCAACCTGCTAAATGTCCCACATGCCAGGTTCATGCTCTCTAAAATTGAAAATGAATTCTAGGAACAATGGAAGTTAAGAGTAGGAAGTATCTATTGAGAGAGAGAGAAAAGCTTCCATCTAAGAGACAAACAAGGGGTCCTGAGTGGGTGGCCAGGGACCCTGCTTCTCAAGGGAGTTTTATAGAGCAAAACCTTGAGGTGAGGTGGGTCAAAAGTGGAACAGAACTATAAGCAACCAATAAGATTACAAGTATAGCCACTTAGGTAATGTGATACTGATTCATGAAAAATCACGAGGTAGGTGTGAGGTGGGACAAAACTATGGTCAACCAATAAGAGGACAAGTATAGTTACTTGGTAATATGGATTAGATGGGGATCAAATAGGGAAGCAATTCACGTAGCAAGTGCCCGTGGAATGGACAAGGACTTTCCTGGAAGGGGTGGGTTAAGGAGTTTTGGTCTTCCAAAACCTGATCGATGCCTACTTAGAATCACTGCCTTTCCTCCCTAGGAAAAGTATGTGGGTGTAATTGTTCCTCTTTAGCTTGAAGTCTGGCTGTCAGGGAATGTGCTTTCTGCACTGATCTCTCAAGGGCCTTGTCTGCTGTACTATTTCTAAATATTTCTAAATCTATCTATAATCAAACTTTCAGTCCCCTTGTCTCAGACTTCCAAGTAGCTGGGGTTATAAGCATGCCCTGTATTCCTTTTTACTATAAAACATTCCACCATAGGCTTTTCTCTGTTTGTGCACCATGACCCTGTGAGAAAAAAAAAAAAAACCCACGCCAGTTGTCAGAGTCACAGCTGATACAGGACTACTGGAGACGAGCAGAAGGGTACATCCACGTGGATCACAGATGCACACAGTGGGTGCAAATGACAAGGCCATGAGCATGCGGGGTTCCCTGCTGGTGAAACAGCCGCTTACATGAATTGGTGCATAAAAGATTCGCAGTAAGCCTTGTTTGTTTTGGTTAAGTGTGCACACTATGGCTGCAGCAAGCGTGAGGTGGGCGACTTTCACACTGAGAAGCAGAGCACCAAGTGGTCCTTGACAGAAAGCTTCTGGAATGGGGAAAGGTGTTTCTGTTTGTTGTTGCTTTTAGTGTTCAAATATAACTGCAAGTCATAAAAATGACAAGCTTTTCTGACTTGGCTAAGAAGCACGCAAGAGCATTTTAATCTCATTTAGCTAGCATGTCCTTGGTAAAGAAGTCATGTATTTTATCCCTCTCTGTTCATATAATTATCAATTCTGAAAATACTTACTACTGATTATATCTTTCTGAGAACAATTTTGTTTTTGTTTTTGTGAGTCAGGGTCTCACTATGTCCCACCATGTAGGGCAGGCTGGCCTTGAACCTTCTCATGTGGCCCTAGCTGGCCTCAAACTCAAGGCAATCCTCCTGCCTCAGCCTTCTAAGTGCTGGGATTTTAAGCATGCATCACCATGCCTGGCACAGCAATTTTTCAAAGATTAGTTTTGAAAGTACTTTTAAGATTGAACATTCTGGGCCAGGGGTTTAGCTCAGTGGTACAAGTGCCTGCCTGGCAAGTGTGAGGTCATGAGTTTAATACCCAGTACCAAAAAAAAAAAGATTGAACATTCTGGGAGAAATGTATGCTTTCCAACTCTCAAATGTGTAAAAACAGCATCCATTAATAAATTACAGTGAGAGTTGTGATATTTTTCATGCTTTCTTCTTTTTAGGAAAAAAATCATTTCAAATTATCATCAGGGCTTAGACCCAGAAAAGTCTCTGCTGGAGTCTTTCACTAAATGCCCCCTTCCCACCCCAGTAAAGCAACTGCAGTTTGCTTCTCTTTTCCTAAAAATTACTCCATGGTACTTCTTGGAGAGCCCTGTCTGGGGATGCCCGGGAGCATGCAGGCAGCTGCTTGAGTCCCAGGTCTGCAGAGGCTCAGGGTCAGCCTCTGGCCACCAGCCTGGACTCAACTCTGTCCCGTGCGCATGTCCAGCCCTTTTGTGGAACACAGACCCTCACGTTCAATCGCTGCTGGGGCAGAACCAGAAATCTTTACCCCGAATCTGGAGAATCGAGTTCCAGGCCGCAGTGCTGTCAACCAGCTGAGCAATGGGCTCGTTGTTTACCTAGCTGCCACCGGCTGCTGCCCGCTACCACCCGCTGGAGCTGTTCGCCCATCAGGAAAGCCAAGGGTCGCATCGCTGCCGGAGCCGGGCTCTGGTTGCTTCTCACGAGGTCAGGTGTGCTCAGTACTCTGCAACAGCTCCCGCGTACATAACCTGATTTACCGACTAAAAATTACTCTTGTAAACATCAGTGCCCTCAGGAGAGAATGTAGGGCCAGCTCGAACCTGCTCTCCACGTGGAGAGCCAGAGGCCCGTCTCCCGGGTGCACCCTGAAAATGCCCACTTCTTTCCTTAAAGGGCGGCCTGAGGGAGTTCCTCCAGCTGCCTGGAGGACGCGCTCAGACTAGCAATCACAGCACTTTCTTCCGTCCGCAGAACCCAAGAGCCTTTGGCAGCTTCTCTTCGTCCAGTTTGGGGAGCTCGGTCACGGTCCCCTCCACACCGTCAGACTGTGAATTAAAGCGCCTGCAGCGCCCCCTTGGGGTTCTTCTGAGGTTCAGGGACGTTTAGACTCACAAGCTTCCCAGAGACCACGCTGGGCTTTCCTTGGCTCCAAATGGCACAGGGAGGAATGACCGCTGGCCAGAGAGGCCGCCTCAAGAGTTCATCTCCAGCCACGACCTACAAGTGTCAACTCATGACTCGGGGTCCATCCACGTGTGCAATGTTATGCATCAGTTAAAAATAAGTAAGTATGGAGAAAAATCAGCGCCTCCTGAGAACCCACCATGCTGGGTCAGGGAGGATCCAACCAGAAGACAACTAGTCAGCATTCCTGGTAAGCAGCACAACGGGTTCCAGGAAGAGAAAAGTCAGCACCTCCCGTGAGCTACCGGCACCCAGGCTGAGAATCAAACCCCCCAACCAAGCAACCTGCTGGTTCGGTGGACCAATTAAGTGGATGGCCACTAAGGTACATAAAGCAACTAAATGCTTGTATTGTTTGGTTGATTTTGCAGGCCTGGGGCCAGCAGTCTGAGCATCTCTTGGGAGGATGACAGTATGCAATGTAGTAAGTATGGGGGATTCCCTTCTGTCTTGTCTTTGAGGCTCAATATTGTTCTCACTATTTTGCTTTATTCTGATTAATTGTTTTGCTTCATTCAATATTCAGTTTTGATTGGTTTTATTCTGTTTTGTTTTTGGTTTGATTTTGCTATACCTGATGGAATGGACAACTATTGTGAAGATAACAAGATATACTATATAGTAGCTACTGTTGTTCTCCTGGTGTCCTGCTTTGAAGTTCTGTACCAATTACCAATTTTACTGCTTTGTTTTGATTGACTTTGTTCTGTTTTGTTTTGTTGGATTTTACTATCTTTAAAATAAAATTTAAAAAAATAAGTAAGTGAATAAAAAGTTCACGTCAGCCAGGCGTGGTGGCTCATGCCTTTAATCCCAGCACTCGGGAGGCTGAGGTAGGAGGAGTGTTGTGAGTTCAAGGCCGGCTTGGGCTACAACGTGAGCGCAAGGCCAGCCTGAGCTACACAGTGCAACCCTGCCTCAAAAAAACCAGGGCTGGGTGTTTGGCTCAGTGACTTACGTGCCTGTCTGACAGGTGCAAGGTTGTGAGTTCAATCCCTGGTGCCGCAAAATAAATAAACAAATAATAAATAAAAAGTTCACGTCATGGGCAGGCTGGTAGCAGGCGGTTTAGATGCAAGCGGTCGGTATCCACGTTGGGCAGGTGTAGACTCCCCTGTGAAAAAGTCACTTTCTTTTTTAATAACACCACAGGTGTAACATTCCAGGTTCATCACCAAAGACAAACCCAGCTCAAAGAGTTGCCATACTCAGAGTGGCCTTAAAAATGGTTTACATGCTCAACATTGTAAAACATGCCTCATATCCCCCATTTGGGCAGCTGGGCTCAGAGAGGTGACAACATTTGATAGCACCAAAATTTCCTGGCTCTGAGGTCCCCTGCCCTTAGGTATTGCACAGCTGCCTCCTTTCGCACGGGGCTCCTGGTGTCAGTGTGACTATGGCACAGTCTTCGCACGATTTAGATGTGCTGAAGAGATGTAATAGCCTGATGTTTCCTGAAGCACGATAGCATTTCTCATCAAATGATTGGTTTTACTTGGGACTGTTTCAGAAAATATATGCAGGTTAGATTAACAGATACATCTGAAAATACCTGGCACCTGGTGGGCCTCACCTGAGAAAGACTTTCTCAATAAAGACGGTGCCCTCTACGAACAACAGGAAACCGTGCTGCCCTCAGCAAACAGAACCGATGGCCATAAAGAAATTTAGGGCAGGACCTGCAGTCTCCCTGGCGCCGAAGACCCAGCTTTATATGCACACCTGGGCTGATGGTCCTTGCTGCTTTGACCTCAAACATTCCATCCAGATTCCTTGGGACTACAATCCCCAACCCCAAACCCTGTATATACTTAGCTGTCCCTCCAGATATTTGCAGTTATCTCATCAATTTCAGGCTGCCCATACCTAGACACATTAAATCTAGTCTTTCCCACAGGTTCAGGCTCCCGTGTTTCCTCGTAGGCATTCCTTGGACCTGTCTCGCATTCCTGAAATGGGAGATGGGCCCGGATGACCTCCTAGGGCAGCCGCTTGGCCCACTGTCCTCCAAGCCACGTGACACTGGGTCGCAGCGGGCCTTTTGTTACGCAGGGCTCCACGCTTCATCATTGTCCTCTCAGCATTCATTCCTAACCCACAATTAAACCTCCGCTCACAATAAGCACAGCGGCTTTACAACTCGAGGTCAATAGGCAAAATGTTGTAAGCTGCGTGGAGGTCAGGCTCCGGAAGCAGGCCGGCCAAATCAGCTCTCCAAGGGCAGCCAAAGGGCGGGGCCAAGCCGGCCCAGGCAGGGTGCACAGGGGCCTGATCTCCTCGGGGCTCCTCCGGGAGACCACGCAGGGCACCCAAGTGTCACTGCCAGGCAGAAGTGACGGCGGGGGGAAGGGCCTCACTCACCCTCAGCGCTCACACTCCTGGTACAGCGGAAGGATCGGTAGCACCTGTTGCGCCTCGCTTTTCCTTTCTCTGTGGAAGGCCTCTTCCTCGACCGTTACTGGCTGACAAAACCTTTGCTCATCTGCCCGGCTCCAGGGCTGCCTCCTCCATAAAGCCTTCCAGAACCGCTTCCCACACAGCGCTGTCCCAGGACTCCGGCCCGGCATCCATGTGGAGAGCTGAAGCGGAAGTTAGTGGTTTACGGTATAAGCATCTCTCCGACGGAATTCCCAGCTCCCTGAGGGGGAGCGCTTGGAGAAGTATTTGTGGGATGACTCATTTATTTATTCCACAAGGATTCATTGAGTCCGTGCCATGTGTCACACACTGTCCATAGGCAAGGGACGGAACAGGGGGGTGTCCCTGGGTCGCAAAGATGGGAAGACTATGTGAGGTGAAGGGAGGGAGAGGACCAGGCCCAGACAGCTGCTCCCCAGGTCCCCATTCCCTGCCCTTTCTGGACCAGTCGCTCTCCATCTTTCTCTCCCTCCCATGGCGTGTGGAGTCATGGTTCTGTGACGGACTCCTATGCCCGTGTGGTGGGGAGGAGGAACACGGTGCATTCGTACCAGATCAGACCCACAGAAACCCCCCCAGGTCCTCCACACCCTTCCACTTCTGAGCAGGCACAGGCGGGGAGTGGAACCTTGAGAACACAACAGGCAGGAGTGTGGCTCACCCTCTGAGAGAGTGTGTGTGTGTGTGCGTGTTGGAAGTGTCATCCGAAACACAGGTGGGCAAAAATGGGCATTGCTTTATTATAATAGTCATCAGGGGCCCAGTGACCAAATGTCTATTTGTCGTAGGTCTATCACATTTTGAGGTTTTTTTTTTAACTTGAGACTTAGAATAATAACAGGAACTAAAAAATAACCCTTAAAAAATTACAGGTGCTGTGGGCTGGGGACATAGTCCAGTGGCACAAGCGCATAGTCCTGAGTTCAATTCTCGGTACCAAAACAACACACAAACAAATGAAAACTTACAGGTGCTATCTGATGGGTGTGACCTCTGTATGGTTTACAGGGCAGCATATGCATGATTTATCCTTACTAGGAAAACGTGAAGGCCCTGGCCTGGGGCTTTCTCTCAGTCCAGACTCGATTCGCTCCCATGCTCGCAGGCGGGTGGTCCTTGAGGCTGTCATTTCATTGGGGCGGGGCCTCCATTCTCACAGTCAGTAAACATCGTGGAGAATTTTCTGTGTGGCAGAGAAGCAGGGCTGAGGGTTTCCCTGGGGACCCTCAGGGAAGTGAAGGGACTGGCTGATAAGGCATGAGAGGGGCATTCAGGTCACGCCAACCAGGGCTGGGTGCCTGCTCAGCCTGGACCCAGTGCGGAGATCACTGTCTACACCAAGAGGAAAGAAGCCTCAAGACCCCCTCCCGTCACACATAAAGGCGGCACCACAGCAGATCAGAGGATGGGAGGACGGGAAGCCATGCCCGGGTAATATGTAACGAGCCACAGGCGTGATGCAGGTCACTTTTTGATGACTTACTTTAATGGAGAGAATATATTATGGAATCCTAAAGAATGTTCCATTTTTGCTGCTAAAGGCCCATTAACTTGTGAGCTTCAGGAAGCTCAAGTCTGTGTTTCATCCACAGCTCTATTTGCATCTGCCCCCAAGGCCTGGAAAATACAGGACACTCAGTGTCAAATACAGGTCTCGTTGTCCTTGCTGACTACTGACACAGCCTACGTCAGTTAATAACTGAACATTAAATGACTTAGTCAGGCGCCGGAATTGGACTGCCAGGGCACAAACCCTGGTTACAACACTTATTAGCTACATGACTTTGGACACGGTAGCTGCCTCTAGGTACCCAGAGGGCTGATAACAGGGCCTGCTTCTTAATCTTCAGGAACCAAAGGGGTTGCTGTATGTGCGGCACTAGGAATTGCACCTGGCACTGAGTGCTCTGTAATATGCTTTCGTTGTTGCTGGTTTTCAGACCGTGCCCTGCCTCATTCTGTGACCTTGCTTTTTACCCTGTGAATTGTCAGTGGACAACAAATCAGTGTTCTCGGGAAACATTTGAGGGGAAAAAATCCCAACCACACCTCGCTCACCTCATACAAGCTGATGAAAGACCAAAACCTCCCAGTTGTACCTTCCCTTTCATGCCTTAACTGAAGAATTTTGCAATAAAAATGGGTTTCTCTCTTTTATTATTTTGTAAAATTGCCACTGAGTAACGTGCCGGTGATCTAAACAAGTTTTATGCATCACTGATAATTAACCTAGGGATAGAGGCTGCAGGTGGAGCTGTGTGGTAGAGCTCACCCTTAGCGTTTCAAAGGCCCTGGGTCCGGTCCCAACCACCATAAACAGATAAGCAAATTCTTACAGTTGTGTAACATAAGACCAGTGAGATACATGTTAAATAGGGAAAAGAATGTGATCCCTAATAATTCTGTAAAAATGATACAGATCCTGCAAGAGTGAATCTCGGTGCATTCTTGTTTCCCTGGCACAAGCGTGAGGAATGATGAGACCAAGAAAAAGTCAAGGGGTAGATTATTCAGAATCGGTGCGATAGAATTTAAGCTTCACAAGCAAGCCTTTGGAAAGGACGGCCCCGCGGGAAGCCGAGTTCCAGCACGCCGTGGGAGACAGCGCCACCTACCGGCCGTGGAGCTCTCAGCAGCCAGGAAGGGGCGAGAAGCAGCTGGTGCTACCTGGGTGCCTAACCACCCTCCTGTAAGGGGGCCTGGCTCCCCCCCTCCCCCCGCCCCGAGGCGGCGTAAAACGCAGGCACACCTGATTCTAGACTCTCCGGGAAGGCATGGAAAACGGAAAATAACTCTGCCTTGGGCTCCGCCAAGGGAGGCCCGCGCCTCGGCCGTTGAGGTTTCTCCTCGGGTGACGCCGCGTGCCGCTGAGACCCGCTGTCACCCAGGTCTTGGCGCCTCTCCCCGCACCGCACAACACCTGTGCCATCTTTACGCGCTCCCTCTGCAGACATGTCCGTCTGCCTGTCCTCTCGCACTCCGGTCCGGGGCTTGGCCAAGGCTGGAGAAGCCCCTAAGTGACAGTTCACCCCCAGTTAGAAAAATCACAGCTCTCCTGATGTATAACTGAGACACAGTGAGCTGTACACAGAGGAAGTGTAGGACCGGACAAGTTTTGACACGTGCCCGCAAAGCCCTCGCCCAACCCGGTGATGAACGCATTCTTCAGGACTGATGGGCGGAAGTGGGGCTCAGCAGCAGAGGTTTGCCTGGGTTCCGACTTCGGCCCCACTGCCCCCACAAGAAAGACGGAGTTGGGGGAATCCTGTTTCAGCCTCCTGGTCCTGGGTATTTAACACCTGGCTGTGCAGGCCTTGTGCTGGTGAGAAGAAGGTGGGCTCATGGTACACTAACTGTCCCTGGGGGGACTGGTGACAGAACCCCGCTAGGACACAAAGAGAGGAGGGTGCTTCGGCTCCAGAGCGGAGGGTGGGGAATAAACGTTAGGAAAGACGGCAAGGAGGTGATGACTTAGCTGCTGTAGCCAGATGGAGGTTTTTATTAGATGCTGTGGTCTGAATGTCTGAGTTCCCCTCAACCCCATGCTAGCTTTCCTTCACCGTCACAAATACCTGAGATACATACATCGTAAAGGGGAAAAGGTTTTCTTAGTTTACAGTTTCGGGGGCTTCAGTCCATGGTTGGTCAGTCCCATTGCTTTGAGCTCGTAGCAGCACAGTACATCATGGCAGGAAAACACTTAGCCTATGGCTGTCAGGAAGCAACAAACAGAAGCAAGGGCCTGGGTCCCTTGTCCCCCTCAAGTGCACACACCTACCAGTGACCTGACTGCCTTCCACCGGGCCCCGTATCTAAGTTTCCACCACCTCTGTCTTTGTCAACTTCTGGTTGCTGGGACAAAATACCCAATGCCCATAACCTAAGGGAGAAAGGTTTATTTTGGCCCACAGATTGTAAAGGTTTCAGTTCATAGTCTGCTGGCTCCAGCACAGGCTGGCATGGCAGAGCAGAGACAGCCCATGACATGGCAGTGGGGAGCAGAGAGCACCATCAGGGTGGGAGAGAGACCCGCCCAGGCCACAGCACAGCGACCCACCAGACTTCGTCTCCCACCACCACATAAACTCACTGCTGCACGAGCCCAGTGATGAGCACCACGCCCCATGACCCCGTCACCCCCCAAGGTTCACCTAGGAGTCCACAAGGCTTTGGGGGACCTCTAGATATGAATCACAGCCTGCTCCCCAGAGTGCCATGGTCTGGCCCTAGCCTTTAACACGTGGGCCTTTGCAGGGCAATATTCAGGTATCAAACCCCAGTGCCCAGTGTGGCATCGTTAGAAAAGGGGGCATTTGGGAGGTGATTGGGTTGTGAGAGTGGAGCCCCTGGGCGTGGGGTTAGTGTCTTATGAAAGAGGCCCCAGAGAGATCCGTTGTCCCGGTGTTTAATGTTGCAGTGAGAAGCTGGCTATTTACGAGGGCCCAGGTCCCCGCCAGACCCCGGCTCTGCCATCGCGTTCTCCTTGGACTTTCCAATCTCCAGAGCCATGAGAAACGTGGTTTTGTTGTTTGTAAGCCACCTGGCCTGTGGCCCACGCAGATCAAGGCATTATGTCACCAGGCACAGAAGACCTTGGTCCTTGGTCCTTCCTGCCCTTGACAGTCAAGACGCACAGCTGGCTGCACAGAAGCATAGGCAGAGTTTATCGTGAAGGAGATCTGGAGAGAGGTGCGTCTCCAAGTGAGGGGGCAGCACACTTTTGTGCACACACACGTTACTCCTGGGGTTCAGGGAACCCGGGTAATTATGATGCTTATTGACCTTTTACTTAGAAGTGACTTTGGAATTGCAAAACGCCTCCCTGTCCTTTTTCAATGGTCAGTGTTTCCTCAGGGGCTTCAATAACGTAAGAAACCTATGAAAGATAAGTTCTTCATCTAAACTGGGTCCCAGCCTGAGGCAGGAGGGCCTTCAAAGAACACTTCCTTTCCTGCTATCACTGAGCTGTAGGCTACCGCAGCCTGGAAGGCTGTGTCCCCGATGTTGGAAGTGGATGGCCAGCTGGCAAGATATAGAAGGACCCCGTGCCCTTAGCAAGTCACTGTGCTCTGTGGGGTGGCTTTAGATCAGAGGCCCAGCAAGTGACCAGAAACACATTACACATCCAAGTCTTCCTTTACTTAACCGGCAAGGCATGCTATTTTGGGGCCCCACTCCTCCCCTTGTCTCTCAGGCCCGATAATGTCTGACTACCTGCCTAACATTCAGGCAGCAGGAAGAAGGGGCCTTCCAGGTGGAGGGGAACCAGGGCAAGGCAGCGGAGCTGGAGCGGGTGGGGGCAGTGTTAATGTGCTACGGGGAGGGGCGAGAGGCGGAGCCAGGTGACGCGGGTGATGTGTTCCCCGTGGAGAACCCTGAAAGCATTAAGCCAGGACATTTCACGGCCAGATTCACATCTGAGTTCACACTAACAGTCTTCCAAGGTTGTGGGGCAGTGGTTTAGAAAACCCTTGCAAAGATACCAGGGAGCACAGATGAATTATAGGTCATTTAAGAATCAAAATCTGTGATGCAACAGCCATTTTCATAAATCTCCCACTTAGAGATGTCTAGAACATTATTTTTATTCTCATGGTAGCAATAACAGTCTTCGAAGCAGGGACTGTGAAGCCCAGAGCTTGCATGGCTCAGGACCCGAGAAGCCATGGGAGCTTGCATGCATGACTCGGAGAGGCACCAGGTCAGCCTCTTCAGAAGCCAGGTTCAGACTGCTAGTTCCCAACCCAGAACCACCCTCCAATAAAAGGAAGTAACACGCAGGTCAGAAATAAGATGCCAGGTTCAGTGGGCAGCCAACCTGAAGCTATGTCTGTGCTAACTCTACTGCCACCAACTGACTACTGACTAGTTGACAGTTAATGGCTTTACTGTGGGCGCTAGTAGCTCTTCAAAGTTTTTTTTTTTTTTTTTTTTTTTTAATTCCATCCACCATCTTGTCTTGGGCATAAAGTTGTATACATGAGGAAGCTTTCAGCTGCGAGTAACAAACTCCTGGAAGCTGCAGGGATGGAACAGTCAAGGCTCCAGCTCCAGCTCCAGCTCTCTACAGTCTCGGCTCTGCCTTCCTCTGTGTCAGCTGTGTCCTTAGCAACACTGAGCAGCTCACAGCCTCACACCCCCGAACTCACTCTGCGGTTCCCCTTCCCCCAAATCGCCTACCCAAGTTGAGGCCTCACCCTCATCGTATCCACTTAGGTCGTGTGCTCAATTTCGTGACAAGGAGGGACAGGACCAACCTGGACCAACCCCTGCAGCGGGGCTAGGATTGGTCCCATCCAGAGTGCTTGGCGGCTCTGTCCGGGTGAAGGAGCAGGGTGTGCCAGGCGGGTAGCAGCCAGAACTGTGTACAGTATGTTAGAATATCACCTGGGGTACTCTGATAACCATTAATGAGGAAGGCAGATGTCAATCATTCCAGTTTGTTAGGTGTCATGTTCGCTATTTAAAACCAGACTTGTGGCTGTGCACAGCCCCAAAGTCTTGAAGCATGAGAAAGGATTTCATCTATCAAAGATATTTTATTGCAAGAACAAATAATAATAAAAAACAAAAATACCTTCAAGGGGATCAGGCATTAGACAGACACAAGTACATGATTTGCACTCACAATGCATGCTGGATGTGGTCCCCCTGATCTTGGGGGTGCTGGTGGCCACAGCTAAGCCTGCGTCAGCAGGACAGGCGGGGCCCTAGTGAAGTCAGTCTGCAAACTGCGGCAGGAGTGCAGGACACCAGGACTCTGGGCACAAGTTCCCTGTCACCACTGAACAGAAAGGAGTGTGACCTAAAGCAAGCTCACGCTGACTGCTGTTTTGCATCCTTTCCTCGGCCCTGGGTGTGGGAACAGCACGCGCCAGAGGAAACGTTCCTTTGCTCACAGAGGAGGGGAACCCATGGGGGAAGGTAGAGCCCGCTCCCTCCTCTGTTCCTCGTCTTCCCACCACAGCTCTTGGCCTCTCTCCTACCTGTGTGGTCCTGCGTTTCCTTCCAATCTCTCCAGCCAACTAGCATTTTAAAACTCTGGAATGTACCCTGTTTTAGACATCTCTGGTCCACATTTTTTTTTTTTTTTGTAGTAATATTTTTTTGTACCAGGGCCAGAGGCATGGTAGCCTAGTGTTCTAGCACTAACCTACATCACTAGAACTTGTAATTGTATTTGGGACAGGATCTCAATAAATTGCTCAGGCTGGCCTTGAATTTGCAATCATCCTGCCTCAGCATCCCTGGTAGCTGGGGTTACAGGGATGCATCACTGTGCTGGGCTCTAGTCCTTCCAATTAACATCAGAAAGTTCTACATTCCCAGTGAGTCCTGAAAGACCTCAGAGACAAGTTTCTTTCAGCTCCCAGCAGTTAAAGGGTGTGCGAGAGGCAGAAGTAGTGTCCCTACTGTGACCTGCTGGAGACTGAACTTGAAGGCTGGTGTGTATGTACTCCTTCTCCTGGAAGCTCCACAGGTGGTGGGTCAGAGTCCCACAGGAAAGTTAGGTCACACATCCACAAGCTGTCCAATAAAGAACAACATTCTTCCAGGAACAAAGGTAGTATTGCTGGGGGTTCTTCTCTAGGTTGCAAACAGTGGCGCCCTACCAGGGAGAAACACCACACCAAACCCAGACAAAACTAATCGCCGTCTAGGTGCTTTGTACGATCAGAGAATAACAACCTATCTTGCAAGTGCTAATGGCATGTGTGAGCGTTTAATTTCATAGATGCTTCTTTAGCAAGGCTTAATGTCCTTGCACGATTCAGAGGCTCTGTTCAGAGGCCAGCAGGTGTCTGATGGTTGGGTGTGCACCCCACTTGCTTCTCCAGGTCCTTCTAAATTCTTAAAACAGTAGCTCACACAATGGGCTAGGGCCGTGGAGGTTCCGAATCTTCATCATTCTAGACAGAAAGACAAAAAAAGATAAAACTATGAAGCAAGCCAGAAGCAGTCCAAAAGAAACATATGAGAACCTTTAGATGCATAAAGCATAAACATTACATAACTTCCTCACTATCTTCCTGTTCTGCCTTTTGTCTTTGTTTATTATTTTCAAGTATTTTTTTCTTTCTTCCTTTTCTTTTTCAGTGCTGGGGTTTGAACTCAGGGCCCCACGAATGCTGGGCAGGTGTCCTACTAAGGAGCCACACCCTCAGCCTTTGTTTATTTTTTTCTTTTAAACATTTCTTCTGTTGCCTCTCTGTCATTGCCTGCCTCTTTCCCGGCCCCTTCTCCTGTTTCTCACCAGCATCCTCTCCCTGCATCTCAGTGCCCCGTCCCTCCCCCACAGGCTGCCCCCTTTCTGCATTTCATTGCAGTTGTAGCAAGCAGGGCCAGCTGTGGTCTCATGAGCAAGCTGTCATCGCCCAAGTCTTCCCGGGGGAATGAACTATTACCATCCTACAGGGCCTTATCTCTTTAGAAACGGACTGTGCTTCCCACGGCCTGGAGGGAGAGGACAGAAAGTCACCTTGCTACCGCATGGCTGGCAAGGATGCCACAGAACTGCCCTGACGCCCAGCGGTCCTGCCTGGGCCTGGCCTGGGACCTAGGCCCTCACCAGCTTCCGCCGGGGCCACGTCTGCAGCGGCTGACAGCTCCGAGGGCATCTGAAGCTGCTCTTTTTACAGATGAGCAAATAGAAGACCCAAGAAATGAGACGATGGTTAAAGCCACATAGATGGTCAGGGTTGGGGACCACGTGGTGGCTACTTACAAGAGCAGAAGACTTTTTCTCTTTGACCTTTGTTTTTAATCAAGAAACAAAAAGTCCGCGAGGCCATCAAGGACTGATAAAGATGCAGTAGCAGAGGACCCTACTATGCCCTGCGGCATTTCTCTTGGCAGAGGACTCACCGAGCAGTAGGCGGGGCCTTTACTGGCCCGCATAGGGATTAGAGGCCTGATAGTGGCGGGAGGGCTCCGTCTTGACCTCGGGGAAGAGTCTACCTTTGGTAACCTGGTTGCTGAAGTCTGTTTGCTGCAGCCGCAGATTCTGGAAGTCATTCTCAATCAAGTTCTGCTCTTCGATGTTCTTCTTTTTGCTCCCTGATCTGTCATCAATAACAAGAATTAGGATCTGACAATGGCAGAAAGTTTCTTGGAGTAAATGTTAATGCTTTTTAAAACTGTTTGTATTTTTTAATCTTTTGTTATCAGGAATTGAACTCAGGACTTGCCAAGCAGGTGTATTGTGCTACTGAGCTACACCCTGGCTCTGTTAAAAATGTTTTTAAATTTTAGTAATTTTAAATTTACACCACGAGCTATGTGAGGTGTGATAAAACAATGTGAATGTTTAAATTTTTAAAAAAATTTATCACAGTACAAGACACACTGCTGTTGATCCTCCTCACAATATTCCCCCTCAAAAAAAAA
>RJWM01017133.1:0-43803 GCA_004363535.1 Dasyprocta punctata | reverse complement strand
AGAAGTATATGAGAGGATATAAATGGGTTATATGTAAATATCATGCCATTGTGTAAAGATCCTTAGCATCCATAGATTGTGGTATCCTTAGGGGTGAGGGGTTCCTCAAACCAATCCCCTGAAGATTTTGAGGAACAACTTTATTGCTATTCTTGTTTCTACCTTGAGCCTTTCAGGAATTCAAAGTTATCTCTGCTGTTGTTTTTTTGTTTTTTGGTGGCACCGGGGATCGAACTCACAGCCTCATGTCTGTCAGGCAGGCACTTAAGCCGCTGAGCCAAACTCCCGGCCCCACTGTCTGCTGTTGTTTTATTGGGCAAGCAAGCTATATGACTTTTTCTTTCACTTTTCAATAGAAGAGGTTTATTTTGTCAGGGAAAGCTTGTTGGATTCATTTTTTAAATTGTTTGGCCATGTAGAATCAATTCTTATTGGGAATTTTAAGTAAAAACATTTTTTTTCTGTGTAACTGTGAATCAGTGTGTCAGGTAATTGGGACACTTAATGACTAAAAGTAATGGGATTAGTAATTCAGAGACAGTTTAAGAAAGTAGATTAGGTGAATCCAATTATCTGTCCAGTCCTATTTTATCTCCCCTACTGTTAAACTGAATTCTGTTTCATCTTGCTTTTGTGACCCAACTGATGGCAGCCATGTACCAATGCCATTTGCCAGCATGTTCACATTCTTACTGGGATCTAAATATTGTTAATTATTGGGCCTCTCTACTATTGTTTTTTTTTCAAAGTTGAGGGTTTAAGAGCCAGGTGTGGTGATGCATCCTGTAATCCCAGCACTCGGGAGGCTGAGGCAAGAGGGTTGCTGTGAGTTCAAGATCAGCCCGGGCTACCGAGTGAGTTTATGGCCAGCCTGAACTGCATAGTGAAACCCTATCTCAAAAAGACAAAAAAAAAAAAAAAAAAAAGAGGGTTTAAAATGCTTGGTTTCCTGTCTTCATTTTCAAGTTGTATAGTACTCTTTATAAAATGACTAAATCTATAATTCTCATTTCTCATCAGTATTTCCCTAAATAATATGATCACAATTGCTGAGAGGGTTTTTGTTTTAAATATCTGCTTTTTTCTTATTGTAATTACTGTAACTATAGGAAATGTACCTTCTCCGAATGCACCTTTAAAGCGAGTATTAGCCTATACAGGCTGTTTTAGTAGAATGCAGACCATCAAGGAAATTCATGAGTATCTGTCCCAAAGGCTGCGCATCAAAGAGGAAGATATGCGCCTATGGCTGTATAATAGTGAGGTAAGAGGCATCTCAGAGTCAGGAAGAATCTGATTGTTAAATTATGAGAATTTTGTGTGATTATGCTAAAAGTTCTATCTAGAATCTCAGTTAAAACTTCAACTTTTACATTATTATATGTGTACATGTAGATATTTGTCACCTGAGATCCATAACTGTTAATCATCACTCCTGTTTTGTAAAGATTACTGTTATATTTTAAAGTAATTAATATTTTTTTTCATTTTCTAAGTAGATTTTATGTTGGATTTGTTTGAAAATGTTTTTAAATTTTTTTTTAAATTTGAACAAAGCCATGTGTGGTGGTACATTCCTGTAATCACAATTCTCAAGAGACTGAGGCAGAAGGATCATGAGTTCAGGGCCAGGCTGGATTACAGAGGGCCTACCATACTGTCTCAGAAAAATAAAAATGTTACAAAATAGAGCTGGGCATGGTGGCGCATGCCTTTAATCCCAGCACTCGGGAGGCTGAGGCAGGAGGGTCGTTGTGAGTTCGAGACCAGCCTGGGCTACACAGCGAGTTCAAGGCCAGCCTGAACTGCATGCATAGTGAAACCCTGTCTTAAAAAATAGGGCCAGGGATTTAGCTCAGTGGCCTAGGTGCCTACCTGGCAGATGTGAGGTTGTGAGTGCAATCCCCGGTACCAAAAAAAAAAAAAAAAAAAACCAAGAAAGATACAAAATATGTAGTGAAAATTCTTCCTTCCATCCTCTAAACACTGTTTTTTTATTCTTTTCAGAGGCAATGCTAATAATTATATATTCTTCTTTACATATTCAGTATAAATTACACTCTAAAATTGGATTCTAAGTATATAGTTTGAACAACTCTCTATTCTCTAGTGTATTCTTTCTTACATTCTCCTTTGGTCACCATTAAGTGGCAGTATCATATCATAGTTAAGGGTACAACTCATGCAGCCACATTACCAGGAAATCCTGACTCAGCTATTTTTTAATTATGTAACTAAAAGCAAATTACTCTATACTGTGTGTCAGTTTTCAAATCAGTGATATGAGGAAATAGTAGTGTTGTCTCCCTCAAGATAGTTGTGGGAATTAAAGGAATTAATTTTGTAAGCACTTTAGATAGTGTGAACATAAACAAAAATGTTTAAATTCTGCTGCATTTCATTTTAGGTATTAAAGAAAATTTCTTTTCTACAGCTCTTCAGAAAATCTAAGTCTCAGTAAACTTTGGTTTAGTATGTATTGAATCCTTTCCCACAAATTAGAGGTGTAGAGAATGTTCATAAAATTATGGAAATATACATTGTCTTTCCCTTGTTTTGCCACTTAAATTGTTAGTATTTTTGAGTAACTATAATATGCCAAATACTTTTGATAATTATGTAAATGCAACAAAGGTTTTATCACTTACATTTATTTTTTGTTTCTGTACTAACCAAGTTAACAAAACATTTCCTCTTAAACAGAATTACCTTACGCTTCTGGATGATGAAGATCATAGATTGGAATATTTAAAAATTCAGGATGAACAGCACCTGGTAATTGAAGGTATGAGATAGTTGTATGCATTTATGTTTAATTTTTAAGTGAAGAATTTAAAGAATTGCTAATAATCCATTTTATAATTTTTCCCAAGCCAACTATTACTTGATCATTATGTTCTCTGTGATAAAGCAAATTCTTTAAACTTAGGTAGTCCTACTATGCTACTTAGATTACTTTAAAGAAAAATACCTGTCTGCTATCATAGGCTGGCAAGATACAGAAGTGAGTAAGAAACAGGTGAATTCCGTTGCAGGTTTATGAAGTTTATAAAAAATTTTTAGGCTGCCTCATTAAGTTTGAGTCAGGGACCAACTTTCTCATACAGTTAGTGGCATAGGCTTTTATTGGTTATCAATGCTGGTTACTCATGTATGTTTCCACATAAACTTACACACTGGTGTACCCATGTCTTTAAAAACTTAGTATGACTTTTCCCATGAAGATTCATAGAAACAGAGTTGCCTTTGTATTAAAATGAATAGAACTGGGTGTGGTGGCATGGGTCTGTAACCCAGCACTTGGGAGGCTGAGGCAGAAGGATTCCTGTGAGTTTGAGGCCAGCCTGGGCTACATAGTAAGTTCAAATTAAGCCTGAACTACATAGCAATACCCTGACTTTAAAAAAAAAAATGATTATAATTTAAGAAGGAACTGTCATTATTTCCAGTGTTTTAAGTTTAAGAAATTCCATTGTGTCTGAGGCTTTTTGTTTCTGAGGTGGGTTTTTTGTTTTGGGGGGAGTTTTGTTTATTTGCAATACTTGACATTAGATCCATGACCTTTTCACTAAACTACATCAGCCCTTTTTTCGCATTTTTTGAGGCAGGATCTTGGTAGGTTTACTGGGTTAGGCTTGAATTTTTGGTCCTTCAGCCTCAGCCAGTCAGTGCTGGGACTAAAGGTGTACATCAGCATGCCTGACTGTGTCTGAACTTTACTTCCATAGATAGTTGGGTATGATTTTACTTAAAGTAAAATTGGAAATAGTTTATTAATTCTGTCGTTTTTTTTTTAAAAAACCATAGTAAATAATAGGAATATGTTTAGAGCCAGTTTCTAAAAATTATTTGAGAGCCGGGCGTGGTGGCGCACACCTTTAATCCCAGCACTCTGGAGGCTGAGGTAGGAGGAACCCTGTGAGTTCAAGGCCCGCTTGGGCTACAACGTGAGCACAAGGCCGGCCTGAGCTACATAGTATGACCCTGCCTCAAAAAACTAGGGCTGGGAGTTTGACTTGGTGGCTTAAGCACCTGTCTGGCAGGTGTAAGGCTGTGAGTTCAATACCCAGTGCTGAAAAAAAAAAAAAAAATTTTATTTATTTTTTTTAAGCTTCTCATTTAGAAATAAGATCTTCTTGAGGGGAACATATGGGTATGAATTTTGTGGAAAAAAATTGACACATTCCTGTCTTTTTCCAGTACGAAATAAAGATATGAGTTGGCCTGAGGAGATGTCCTTTATAGCAAACAGTAGTAAAATAGACAGACACAAGGGTAAGTCTCCAGTATTATTTTTCATTCTTTTTTGGGGGTGGGAGTGCGGATATCTGGAATTGAACTCAAGACCTTGTTCTTGCCAGGCAGGTGCTTATGCCACTGAGCTATATCCCTGGATCCAGTTTTTGTTTTTGTATTTTTGTTGTTGTTGTTTTGTTTTGTACCAGAATCGAACTCAACTCGAGCCTGCCAGGCAGGTGCTTAGGCCACTGAGCTAAATTCCAGGCCCTATTTTTGGGGGCAGGGTCTCAATATGTAGTTCAGGCTGGCCTTGAACTCACTTTGTAGCCCAGGTTGATCTCAAACTCACAGCGATCCTCCTGCCTCAGCCTCCCGAGTGCTGGGATTAAAGACTTATGCCACCATGCCTGGCTTCCAGTATTTTTAAAGAGGTGATTTTATTTTTGTTTATTTTTTTTTGCGGCACCAGGGATCGAACTCACAACCTTGCACCTGCCAGGCAGGTGCTTAAGCCACTGAGCCTAACTTCTGACCCTAGTTTTTTGAGGCAGGGTCGCACTATGTAACTCAGGCCAGCCTTGTGCTTGAGTTGTAACCCAACCCGGCCTGGAACTCACAACGCTTCTCTTATCTCAGCCTCCTGAGTGCTGGGATTAAAGGCATGTGCCACCACACTCAGCTACTAAAGAGGTGATTTGTTTTGTTTTGTTTTGTTTTTGTTTTTGTTTTTTTTTGCGGCACCGGGGATTGAACTCACAACCTCGCGCCTGCCAGGGCAGGCGCTTAAGGCACTGAGCTAAACTCCCGGCCCTAAAGAGGTGATTTTAAGCTTACTCCCTTTAGTTCTTGTTGAGTGAGACCAATATCAAATTATAAATTTTTGTAACCCTTCAATTAAATAATTTATGCATTTTTAAAGTTATACTTGGAGAATTCATTTTTAATAATCACAGTGACTAAGGGGTTTGGGGATAAAGCTCGGTGGCACAGCACCTACCTGGCAAGTGTCAGGTCCTGAGTGCGAACCCATGTACTAAAAACAAGAAAACTTCCCGAGTTGGCATTTGAAAAACCTATTAAAGAGATATTAGCTCCACTTAGCTGATTAAAAGTTATAAAAATCACTACATTGAGTACAAGTAACTGTTCTATAGCATACTACTACAGCTACACTTTGGTTCTCATATTTTTTATTTTAGTTCCCACAGAAAAGGGAGCCACAGGTCTAAGTAACCTGGGAAACACATGCTTCATGAACTCAAGCATCCAGTGTGTTAGTAACACACAGCCACTGACACAATATTTTATCTCAGGGAGACATCTTTATGAACTCAACAGGTAATATTTTTTGAGCAATTGGTGACTAAACCTTCCATGACTTTGATAACGAATTCAGTATCACCACAGTTGCCTTGTTCTTTTACCCTGGGGGTTGGGGGATAGGGAATCTTTATTGCCTTGTTTTAGTACGAAGTAAGGACCAAGAGGTACTAATCATGTTTTGAAAAATGAGAAGATATTTTAATGTGATGAGCATTTCTGTGCCTGTGTGATTGCGACTTTTGAGCATCTTTGACAAATTTTCCTTTCAAACTTCTAGGACAAATCCCATAGGTATGAAGGGGCATATGGCTAAATGCTATGGTGATTTAGTACAAGAACTTTGGAGTGGAACTCAGAAGAATGTTGCCCCATTAAAACTTCGGGTAAGCAGCTTGAAATATGAAGCTCTTTAATTTCTAAAGGAATTATTTAAGCAGTCTTTTAATTTTCTATATATTTTCTATGTTTAACTTTTTAGTTTAGTTTAATTGATGTTTTTGGGTCCTTCACAAGGCATAAACCAAATGTCCAGTTCTTGTATTTGTGCAGATATATACACAATACTGATATATATATATATTTGTTGTTTGTTTGTTTTGTTTTAGTTTGTTTTGTTTTGAGATAGGGTCTCGCTATGTAGTTCAAGCTGGCCTTGAACTCAACTGTGTAGCTCATGTTGGCCTCAGAGTTAGGATGATCTTTCTGCCTCAGCCTCCCAAGAGCTAGGATTACAGGTGTGCACCACCATGCCTGCCTAATACTGCTATATATGTAGTGAGTAGGAAAGACAAAAAGCACAGTCTAAAGTAAAATGTTGTTCATTTTTCTGATTTATCAAGTATCTTACTTGTATGAAAAGTAAAATTTTTATGGTAATCCTTCTCTATTAGCCATATTCTAACCGCAGAGTGAATCTCAGAGGTTAATTAAAACCAATACATTTTCCACATTACTAAAATACTTCTATCTGTAGAATACAAATTAGAAGCATAAAAGAATATAATGGATACAAATTTTATATTACTATATGAAGTGAATTTTAGTTGTTAGAATTGTCTATTTTATGTTTTTTGCTGTGTTGTTTTGTTTTGTTGAGACAGGATTTTGCTATATAGTTTAAGCTATCCTGGACTCATTATGTAGCCCAGGCTGGCCTTGAACTCACAGCAATCCTCCTGCCTCAGCCTACAGAGCGCTGGGATTACAGGTGTGCATCACCACACCCAGCTCTCTTTGTTTTTTGTTGTTTCTTTTTTTGTGTGGTTTTGTGTGTGTGTGTGTGTGTGTGTGTGTGTTTGGTTTGGTTTGTTTGTTTTTTGTGGTTTTGTTTTGTCTTTTTGAGACAGGGTTTCATTATGGAGTTCAGGCTGGCCTTGAACTCACAGTGATCCTCCTGAGTGCTGGGATTACAGACGTGCACCACCACGCCTAGCCATGGCTGCCTTTATTTTAAAACAATGGAAAAGTTTTTAACATTTTGGTAGTGTGTACCTGTAACCTCAGCACTCTGGGAGGCTGAAGTAGGAGGATTACAAGTTCAGGTTCACCTGGGCAATTTGGTGAGCCTGTCTCAAAATAAAAAGGAGCTGGAATACAACTTAATCCTCAGTATTATAAAAACAAACAAACTGGACAGGACAGCATCCATCTGTAACCGCAGTCTCTGGCAGACTGAGGTAGGAGGATGGCAAATTCAAACTCAGCGTAAGCAATTTAACAGCCTAGTGAAACCCTGTCTTTGTTTTTTGTTTTGTTTTGTTTTGTTTTGTTTTGTTTTTTTGTTTGCTACTGGGGATCGAACTCATGACCTCACGCTTACCAGGCAAGTGCTTGAGCCACTGATCTAAATCCCTGGCTTAAACCCTGTCTTAAAAAGATTTGGGATCTCAATTAGTATGAAGACTCTTAAGTTCAGTCTCCAGTACTACCAAAAGAAATGAATAATCATAATAGCTAAAGATTTACATGGCACTTGTTAGATGCTATTGTAATTATTCTATGTGCCTTAACTCATTTAATTCTGTAAATCTTAAAATGAGATGCAGTGTTTTACACCTTCCATTACCATCTTTTTGGTGGTGCATACTAGAAACTGAGCTATTTCCCAGCCCTTTTATTATTCTACTCAGTTCTGAGACAAGGTCTTGTTAAGTTGCCCCAGATGGGACTCAAACTTGAAATCGTCCTGCTTCAGCCTCCTAGAGTGCTTTATTCCCATTATATGGCCCAGGAAACTTAGGCTCTGAATCTTTCAGTGTGGGAGTCTTTCATTGTGACAAAATGGCATTTTGCTAGTTTTGTCTTAAGTAACATCTGTGTGCCTAAGAAACTCAGTTTTGCTACATGATAATGAATTGGAAATTGGTATTGGCCAAAATGGTTCTCTTATTTTTGATCATTTGAGACTAAGATTAGAAAGATTCAATGATTAATTCAAAATATATTTGCTGAAACAGAAGTAGATTAAATATTGTGCTATCTACTTGTGATGTCTCTGACTGAATTATGGGTCATGTTCCAAATTTTACAGAGTGGGAAATAATGACTGTTACTCCTTATATTTATAGTGGACCATAGCAAAATATGCTCCCAGATTTAATGGGTTCCAGCAGCAAGACTCCCAAGAACTTCTGGCTTTCCTCTTGGATGGTCTTCATGAAGATCTCAATCGAGTCCATGAGAAGCCGTATGTGGAACTGAAGGACAGTGACGGCCGACCAGACTGGGAAGTAGCTGCAGAGGTTTGTTAGTTTTGAGTTTCTAATGTAAGCAATGGATGAAATACTCTGACCACAAATACATGCAAACTAAATAAATGCAAGCAACTTAAATGCAAAATAAGGATGAGGATATAGCTCAGCGGCACAGCACCTCCCTCGCAAGCACAAGGTCCTGAGTTTAATTCCCAGTACCAGAAAAAAGAAAAAAAATAGTAACAAACACAAAGTAAAATGTTCTGTGATCAGAGTATTAGTGTAAAAACAAGAACTTATGTTTGTGTGTTATTCTTATACAGTAATAACAAAACAAAAACACTCACAATGGAAATAGAAAACCATTGCTATTTCACCTTACGGACTTTATAGCATAGGGTAGTGATAGTGAACCATTTAGAGACTGAGTGCCAAACTCCAACCCCAAACCCACCTATTTATCACAAAGGACCAGCACTACAGTGAAACCTAAATACTGAGAAAAAACTGTCAGAAAAAAGAGTTCTACATTAGCATCTTTTGTCTTGAAAGTAAAACAGTAACATGTGCATGCCATAAGTTTCCACCTCTGGCATAGGATATAGGAATTACTATCCAGTGAAATTTGTTTTTGGAGACAGTCTCACTATGTAGTTTAGGCTACCTTTGAACTCATGGTGATCTTCCTGCCTCAGCCTTCCAAGTGCTGAGATTACAGGTGTGTGACACCACACCTTACTTTATCCAGCGGAATAGAGAGAGTCTCATGTTGCTAAAGTAATGTATAAGTGTGTTTTATTTACTGTTGCTGCTGCTCCTCCTCCTCTTTATCCTCCTTCCTTCTTTGATACTAAGAGGTGAACCCAGGGCCTCACACATGCTACGAAGTGCTCTATCCTCAGCCTCCGAATTTAATATTTTATAGCTGCCTCAGAAAAATTACTTTCAACCAGGCGTGGTGGTGCACGCCTTTAATCCCAGACTCAGGAGGCTGAGGTAGGAGGAGCGTTGTGAGTTCGAGGCCGGCTTGGGCTACAACGTGAGCACAAGGCCGGCCTGAGCTACATAGTGCGACCCTGTCTCAAAAACCTAGGGCTGGGAGTTTGGCTTAATGGCTTACACTCCTGTCTGGCAGGTACAAGGTTGTGAGTTCAATCCCCAGTGCCACAAAAAAAAAATTACTTTCTATTTAGTAATATTTTTTTACTCTTGTCAGATGGCCAGACATTTTATTTTATTTTATTTTATTTTATTTTATTTTATTTTATTTTATTTTATTTTTTGGCCAGACATTTTAAATTATATACCTGAATTATAAATTCATAGATAGAAAGTCATTTATTTTATTTATTTATTTTTATTTATTTATTTGTTTTTTGTATCTGGGATCAAACTCATGACCTCACACTTACCAGGCAAGCACCTGAGTATTATATATTTTAAATAGAGATTGAGAATTTTTTCTTTGCAGGATTCTATTCTTAATATTCAAATTCAATATACTTATCCATTGCTTTTGGAGTTGTGTAGAAATGCTTATCCTTTGAAGTTTAAAAAGAAGGGTTTTGTAATGTGTTTTTTTGTTGTTGTTGTTTTTTTGTTTTCCCCTTGCTAGGCCTGGGACAACCATTTGAGAAGAAATAGATCAATTGTTGTGGATTTGTTCCATGGGCAGCTAAGATCCCAGGTCAAATGCAAGACGTGTGGCCATATAAGTGTACGATTTGATCCTTTCAATTTTTTATCTTTGCCACTACCAATGGACAGTTATATGCACTTAGAAATAACAGGTAGGTCACAAAGTTTTGAAAACTTATTTGACTCCATTTTCTTTTACTTGATTCAGTTGTCGACCTGAATTTGTAATTGTAGTTATTTGCTTATGATGAATTCATAGATTTGTAGTCATGTTATACTTTAGCAATCTGCATTCAGGCTTAATTTCAAGTTTGAAAGATTTGGAACATGGACCCATTCTTATGCCCATTGGTGATGTTTTTAGTTTCAAACATGCCAGAAATTTTTATAAAAACTTTCAAAGCCTTTCACAGTTCTGTATCAGATGAACATCTAAAAACTCCTGATTTTACCCAGTATTGTTAAGTATTGCTTCATGATTTACATATTAAATAAAATCCTAGGGGAAAATGTTTGATATTTGCAAGTCAGATATATCTTATCTGCTTACAGTATTCAAGACTTTAAGTGTGACTTGTTTTGATAAAAGATCTTTTCTCCTTACTAGTAATTAAGTTGGATGGTACTACCCCCATACGATATGGGCTAAGACTGAATATGGATGAGAAGTACACAGGGTTAAAAAAGCAGCTGAGTGATCTCTGTGGGCTTAAATCAGAGCAAATCCTTCTTGCAGAAGTACATGGTTCCAACATAAAGGTAATACTATTTGTAGGAAGCCTTTTTTTCCATTCTTCAAAAGTCATGGTTATCTGTTAATTTTTATATTGTATTACCAGGACAGATACTAAAACATTTTTTAAAAAGTATCACCTGGGTGTGGTGGTATACACTTGTAATTCTAGCTCTCTGGGACACTTGAGGTAGGAAGATTGCTGGGAGTTCAAGGCCAGCCTGGACTACATAGTGAGCTCAAGGCTAGCCTAAACTACATGGTAAGACCCTGTCTCAAAACGGAAAAAAAAAAAAAAGTCAGTCATACACAACATGCTATCTTCCCATATAGAAAAGAATAACAGTTATCTTTGGCAGTGAGAAATGATTTATCACTTATTTTATCAAACATTTGTCTTTTAGTTAACCAAGAAAAATTATTCAATCATCTTGTTTTATTTACTTTATACATAAAAGCTCCTAAGACACTCTTTAGTATATCAGATAATCTACCCTTCTCATCTGAAGCACCTCCCTTCTTATCTTCCCTTTGTTTTTTACTCTTCTCTGTAGAACTTTCCTCAGGATAACCAAAAAGTACGACTCTCAGTGAGTGGATTTTTGTGTGCATTTGAAATTCCTATCCCAGCATCTCCTATTTCAGCTTCTAGTCCTATACAGACAGGTAAGATAGAACTGCAACACTCTTTCTCATGGTCTTGACAACTTTATGGGTCTAAGGGATATTGTGATTTTTATGTTTGTTGTACTGAGAATATTAGAGCTGGACAGTTTTCAAGCCCAGGAGAAATCTTACCATTTGGCTGAAATTCATCTTTTTGTAGATGAAGAAACTAAAATTCAGAGAGTCTAAGTGACTAAGTTAGGTTGGTAGCTACTAGTTCATATACCATTAACATTCAAGTGTTTTTTTAACTGTTTTGTCTAATACATTTCAACAGATTAAGCCAGGTGTGGTGGTGCATGCCTGTAATCCTAGCATTTGGGAGGCTGAGGCAGGAGGATTGTTGTGAGTTCAAGACCAGCCTGGGCTACAAAGTGAGCTCAAGGCCAACCTGAAGTGCATAGTGAGACCCTGTCTCAAAAAAAAAAAAAAAAAAAAAAGAAAAAAAATTTAAACAGATGAGACAAGAAGAAAGCACTACCAGAAAACATAATTTATTATTATTATTTTTTTTTTTTTTTTTGCAGCACCAGGGATTGAACTCACAACCTTGAGCCTGCCAGACAGGCGCTTAAGCCACTGAGCCAAACTCCCGGCCCTAGTTTTTTGAGGCAGGGTTGCACTATGTAGCTCATGAGGTCGGCCTTGCGCTTGCGTTCTGGCCCAAGCTGGCCTCGAACTCACAATGCTCTGCCTACGTCAGCCTTCTGAGTGCTGGGATTAAAGGCATGTACCACCACGCCCAGCTATAAACATAATAAATTTAGATAAAAAGGAATCTCTTTATCCAGTTACAGAATCAGATTTAGTATTGTTACTCAGTGAGACCTTTTGGCCATTAATATGTTCTGTTCTATTCTTGT
The DNA here is from genome assembly GCA_004363535.1 of Dasyprocta punctata. Classification (NCBI taxonomy): domain Eukaryota; kingdom Metazoa; phylum Chordata; class Mammalia; order Rodentia; family Dasyproctidae; genus Dasyprocta; species Dasyprocta punctata. The sequence goes on along the minus strand of RJWM01017133.1, from coordinate 31,648 downwards.
TTATACTGCTTATAATTAGCTTAATTCTCCAATATAAAGGGCCTCGTGGGAAATAACTCTTCTCACTGGCACATTGTAGACCATATTGATGGTGAGTTTGAAGATGATTTAGCATTAATTTTATTTTGTTTTGTTTTTTATTTTATTTTATTGACGGGGTTTCACTATTTAGTTCAAGCTGGTGGGCTAGCCTTGAACTCACTACATAGCCCAGGCTGGCGTCAAATTCACAGTGATCCTCCGCCTCAGCCTGTTTTTTGTCTAGTTGATCATGTAAGGGCCTCTTGAGAGCAGGGATTACAGGTGTGTGCCACCATGCCCAGATAGAATTGCTTTTTAGTTTGTATCATCACTGTCCACCAGAACTCTGCAATAATAGAAACTTTCTATGATCTTTGCCCTCCATTAAGTCATGCAGGCTATTGAGCATTTAAATGTGGCTAATGAGGGTGAGCGAATGCATTTTTAGTAATTAAAAAAGCAGCATCTAGTCAGTGGCCATATTGGACAGAGCATGTGTAGAGAAATAGAGAATTTAAGAAACAAGAAAAAAGAAAACAAGTGGTAGAACTGATTGTGTCCCACAACACAACGTTCATATAGGTTTCTGCAAGAATTTATTTCACAGTTTTCAACCCTGCTTTTCCATTTAGTCTCAAGTGTGAGTTATGACAATAAAATCTGGAATTAAAATCATCCAATAAATTTAGAATTATTATTTGTACTATGATTTTACCCCATCTAATGTTAAAAGAGATTACACTCTCAAGATTCAGGTCCTTGGAATACTTAAGAGCAAAGATAAAAGCACCACAAGCTATGCCAGGCATGGTGGAACACACATGTAATTCCAGCTGCTAGAGAAGCTAAGGCAAAAAGATCACAAGTTCAAGGCCAGCCTGAGCTACCTAGTTGGGGGGAAAAGTACCACAATATCACAGATTTATGGTGCTATGTCTTTCTTTGAATTTATAGATTTCTCCTCTTCCCCATCTACAAATGGAATGTTCTCTCTAACTACCAATGGGGACATGCCTCGGCCAATATTCATCCCTAATGGAATGCCAAACACTGTTGTGCCATGTGGTACTGAGAAGAACTTCACAAATGGAATAATGAATGGTCATATGTCATCTCTTTCTGACAACCCCTTTACAGGCTACATCATTGCTGTCCACCGAAAAATGGTTAGTTTCAACGTTAGGCAGCTTACTGTAGGTCTTTTCAGTGTCATTTGTGAAACAGCCGTTTTCTGTCTTGGTAACATCTTCATTGAGCATATTTTCAATGTGTTGTTTACGCTAGTGTAAGTGATTGGAGCCAGGATTTAGTATCACATACGAAGGCCAGTATATGAAATGATATTCTTCACTTGTGAGGACAGTCAGTACACCTGAATACTACCTTGATTTAAAATTTGTGTCATCTGTGTATTTGTAACCATGTATATTTCTCTGTCATATAAATGTGAATACTTTTGAAGAAGGTTTGGTGGTGGTAGTGGTATGTTCGTGTGTGTGTTAGAGAATGACAAGAAAAAAATGAAATTAAAAAGAAGGTATTATGTTAAATTCACTAGAACTGCTATAACAAAGTACCACAAACTTAATGGTTTAAAACAACAGAAATTCTTTCATAGTCTAAAGGCATCAAGGGGCTGGCTGCAGGTCAGTGGCACAGCACCTGCCTGGCAAACACAAGGTCGTGAGTTTGATCCATTGTACCCAAAAAGAAAGAAAAGAAAGAAAGGATCAGTAGGGTTGTGCTCCTGCCATTCCTCCTGCCTCAGCCTCTCTCAGCTAGCTGGAATTACAGGTGTGTCCACAGGACCAGACTTCTTAAAGAATTAAAAGTATCCTAGTAACCATGTGCAGTGGTGCACGTCTGTAATCCCAGCACTTGGGGAGACTGAGGCAGGAGAATCGCTGCAAGTTTGAGGCCAACCTGACCTGAATAGTGAAACACTGTCTCAAAAAGACTGAAAAAGAAAAAGAAAAAAATAAAAGATAAAAAAGAAAAGAATGTCCAGGTATTCGTCAGATTTTTTAGTAAACCTGAATTCCCATTCTGTTATCCTAAGCTATTGCTTTATTAAGCAACCATTTCCAATCTAATCCTTTTCAGTAGGTATTCTGTATGTATCAATTGACTATCCCTAATCTAAAAATTTCAAGATGCTTAGCCAGTAAAGTTTATGCAAATATTCCAAAATCTGAAAGCCTGCTGGTCCCAGCCATATTGGTTAAGGAATATTAAAGAATATAATAAGCATCTCTTTAATGTACTCAAAACAGGTTTTTAAAAATTGGACCTGTCAGGTAGTTTAAAAAAGAATACTGAAGTCACTTAGCTGTGTTTAGGAAGGTGAATAAGTTGCTATAAAATTAAATAGTTATATTTCATAAGTCTCCGATTTAAAAATTGCTGTTTTAACAACCACTATCAACAGCTTATTAGAAAATTGCATTATGAGCCATGCATGGTATTACTTGCCTATAATTCCAGTACTCAAGAGGCTGAGGCTGGAGGATTGCTGGGATTTTGGGACCAGTATGGGTTTACATAGTTGGTTCAGAACCACATCCCAAGATCCTGTCTCAAAAACCCAAAAAGGTGGACCAAACATGGTGGGCATACTTTTAATCCCAGCACTTGGTAGGCTGAGGTGAGAAGAATGGTGTAAATCTGAGGCCAGCCTGTATTACATAGTGTGATCCAGACTCAAAAATAAAGTTGCATTTTCAGGAAGTTTTTTTATTGGCATTTTTTCTCTCCTTTATCTTTCTTTTTCTTTTTCTTTTTCTTTTTCTTTTTTAAACATATGATTCAGTGTGTTTGGGAAATGGCTGTCAGAGAAAACTATAGTTTGAAAATTTTAATTATGGAAATCTAAATTTTGTAACTCAAATTGGCAGTACCTCAACTTTTCAATGATTTTGCTTTAACCGTTGTCATCATAGTAACAACAGTTTTTCCAAAAATGTAGAGTGTGATAGAAACTAATCTGAAAATATACAACAATGCATGTTACCATAGTCCTGGAAGAATCAGGCCTATCTTCTCACTTTCTTCTCTTGTTTGTACATACAGATGAGAACAGAACTGTATTTCCTGTCATCACAGAAGAATCGGCCCAGCCTTTTTGGAATGCCTTTGATTGTTCCATGTACTGTCCATACCCGGAAAAAAGATCTTTATGATGCAGTTTGGATTCAAGTGTCTCGACTAGCCAGCCCGCTCCCACCTCAGGAAGCTAGTAACCATGCTCAGGATTGGTAAGTTTGAGGATTAGCCTAACTTGTGGTTTCCAAACTCTAGAAGAATAATTTATATGAGTTCTGTATGATAATGTGGCCCATTCTGCATCAAGTTAATCACTCTTGGAAGGACCATTCAGAGAGCATATAATTCAGTCATTTGGTTCGTGATTTTGAGTAAGAAATATAGCTTTATTTTGTCACCTAGACATTCTAGTGTCTAGTAATTCTCTTATCTCTTAGCTAACTCCCTCTTACTACTGCTTCAGGTAATATCCTTGCCTCCTGCTATTAGAAAAGTAGAGCGTATGAAGCCAGGCATAGTGGCTCTGGCCTGTAATTCCAGTACTGTCTGGGAGACTGATGCCGGACAATCACAAGTTTGAGCCCAGTGTGAGCAACATAATGACTTAGCAAGCCCTGTTTCTAAAAAAATGAAAAATGGCTGAGGATGTAGCTCGGTGCAAAGGCCCTGGACTTAGTCCCCAGTACCACCAAAAAGAAGAAAGGTAATGTAAATTCTCCAGGAAATTAGTATCATATGAACATCTCAATTCTCTGGAATGGGAGTGGCAGTGTACTTGTCTGTCATGAATTCTAAAGTCTTATACCACATTACACATGATTCAGTTGAATTATTTCCATACTGTGTTATTTTAGCATGGGATAATTTCATAAATTTAGATAAAGATAGTAAACATTTTATGTAGGTTTTTCATTCCTCCTACCCCTGTTATATTGGATTAGTTAAATGCATTTACTTCATTAGGATTGTGGATGCCTTATATCTCAGTTAAATTGCGTATCATTTACTTACTGTCATGGTGCAAATGCGAGTTCAGCTTAGTAAAGAGTTTTTTTGTTATAGTATAGAGTCTTTTCCTAATAAAATAGGGTTTAAGGTGAACAAATCTTAAATAGTTATATAATTTTAGTTGATGAATGTGTGTTCAGTAAAGATGACCTTCAGGAGAGATTAAATTTGAAATGAGAGTCTGATTGAATTATAGGGCTTTCCCCAGGATTTGCTAATGAATTGGATATGGATTATGAGAAAAAGAGAAGTCTAAGCTAAGTTTTCAGCTTGAGCAATTGTTTGTGGATGATGGTACCATTTAATGAAACAAGGGAAACTAGAGAAGGAACAGCATGTTTTGACAAAAAAAGACAGGAATCAAGTTAAATTGAACACATCTGTTTTATTCAAGTGAGAAATTCACTGAATGTCCTTTTCTGGAAATGCAAATATAGGTGTCATTGAATAGTTGGTATTTACAGCCCCAAGATAGGATAATATCCCTTAAGAAAGTTAGATATACAAGATGTCCAAGATCTAATTCCTATTGCATTCCAACAGTTAGAGGTCAAAATGAGGAAGGAGAAGGAGCAGCTGTATGTAGGAAACCAGGAATAAACAGTTAACCAAAAGTTGAATGGAAAAGGTATTTCAAGAAGTAATCAGTTGTTTCAAATCAGAAATTAAGTAAGAAGAAAACTCAAAATTGCCCACTGCATTTTATAAAATGACAGTCTTTGGTGACCTTTGTGAAATCTGTTTTAGTGGAACAGTATAGATGAGGGCATGAAAGTTGGAGTGGCCTTTACAAAGATAATAGGAACTTAACCTTGAAAGTACACACTGAAATATTTAGAGATGAAATGATGAAAATGTCTCTGATTTCCATCAAAGAATCCAGTGGGTCACAATAGCCAAAAAGTGAGAACAAGCCGGGCGTGGTGGCGCACGCCTTTAATCCCAGCACTCAGGAGGCTGAGGTAGGAGGAGCATTGTGAGTTCAAGGCTGGCTTGGGCTACAACGCAAGTGCAAGGCTGGCCTCAGTTACATAGTGCGACCCTGCCTCAAAAAAACTAGGGCCAAGAGTTTGGCTCAGTGGCTTAAGTGCCTGTCTGGCAGGTGTGAGGTTGTGAGTTCGATCCCCAGTTCCACAAAAAAAAAAAAAAAAAGTGAGAACAACTCAAGTGTTGAACTCAGCAGATGAATGGATTTCCAAAATACAGTATGTGCGTGTGATATTACTCACTTATCAGAAAGAATGAACCACTAATGCATGTAACAACAAGAAGCATGAAAACATAAGTCAAAGAAGCCAGTCACAAAAGGTCAAATCTTATGTTTTTATGCAATATCCATAGTAAGCAAATTTATAGAGTCAGAAAGTAGATTATAGATCAGGATCATAGTGAGGCTTGGGATGGCATGCTAGCTTTGCATTACTGTAACAAATACCTGAAATGGCCAAGTTAAAAAGAGGAAAGTAGGGACTGGGGATTTAGCTCAGTGGCATAAGCGCCTGCCTGGCAAGTGCAAGGTTGTGAGTTCAATCCCCAGTACCAAAAAATAAAAATACATAAAAAGAGGAAAGTTTAAAAGCAAAGCATGGTAGCACATGCGTATAGTCGCACCATTTAGGAGGGTAAGGCAATTTTGAGGACAGCTAGGGCTACATAGAGTTCAAGGCCAGCCTGAACTACTTAGTGAGACCTTGTCTCAAAAAAAAAAAAAAACCAAAAAAGGGAGAAGCATTTATTTTGGCTCACAGTTTTGGAGGTTTTGGTCCATGATTGGTTGGCATTCTCACTTTTGACCCTAATACACAGCAGTACATTGTAGTAGGGAATGAATAGTTGACCAAGTGGCAACCAGGAGACAAAGATAGAAGAGAAGAGACCTGGGTTCCAATATCCCCTTCAAGCCAGGCGTGGTGGCGCACGCCTTTAATCCTAGCACTCACGAGGCTGAGGTAGGAGGAGCGTTGTGAGTTCGAGGCCAGCTTGGGCTACAACGCGAGCGCAAGGCTGGCCTGAGCTACATAGTGCAAACTTGCCTCAAAAACTAGGGCTAGGTGTTTGGCTCAGTGGCTTAAACGCCTGTTTGGCAGGTGTGAGGCTGTGAGTTTGATCCCTAGTGCCCCAATATCTCCTTCAAGTATACACCCACAATGATCTAACATCTTCCACTAAGTCCTACCTCCTAAAGGTTCCACGACCTCTGAGTAATGGCACAGACTGGAGACCACCGAACCTTCAACATACCAATCTTTGGGAGACGTTCAAGATCCAAACTATAGCAGGAGTAACATTATTTCTGTTTAATGACTGTACAGTTCCCTCTGAGAATGCTACATAGTCATGTAGTTGCACTGTCTTTTAATTCCTCATGCTTGACTTCATTTGGACATGATACTGGACAGTTAAAAGCTATCAGCAATCATTCATTGGATAGATGGTTATGTGGAAAGATAGGAACTCCTGTGCTTGATACAGTACTCACTTTTGCCTTTACAATGAGTGTTTTTTGTGGTTTCATTACTTTCAGCAGCCATGTGATAGCCACTGCCAGCCGCCAAATAAGCTGTAAAATGTATTGCTTTTGCCTATGTTTGTTGCTTTGCTTTTTCTCCATCCAGCTTTATGAACTTTAATTGACAAGTATTACTTAATGTAGGGAATACTCTTTTGTGGGGTGGTTTGGTGCTGGAGAGTGAAGCCAGGGCCTTGTACTTCAATATACACTGTACCACTGAGCTACATCCCAGCCCAAGAATTGTGTATACTTAAAGTGTAATGTGTGTAAATTGTTATATTGCTTCTTACTGAAGCAAGGATTGGTATTTTTTTAATTTGAACAACTCATGAGGCTATCTTAAAACAACTGGTAACAAGTTACTCTAAGAAAAATAATTATGTAACTTATAGCTCTGGGAAGTTAAAGCAGAGAAAAGGTTTACCTTACTTATATAACTAACAGAAAACTGAGGAAGGCTTCTGAATAGAAAGTCTTCTGTGATATGTCAGTGTTCTTGTTGTGGAAAGGTCTTAGTTTAATGTAAAATAAGTCTGCTGATAAAATTAAGGCTGAAGGATAATTGATGTTTCATTTAATAATTAGCTTATCTTATAAAATTTAGACTCTTTTAGAGACATCTGGCAATCTCGTGTGTGTAAATAAGAACATAGCCTAATGTGACTGATACAGAGCTGCAGCTAATGGACTAGGATAAAGGGCACTGAGCTGTCAGCGTGAGCATGCTGTTAGGGCACATCCTCTTTCCTGGGATCACTTAGAGAAGGCAAAAAGAAATTGGATCTCAAACCAAATCTCTTAGATTTTTTGGTTTGTGTTTTCTGTTTCAGTGACGACAGTATGGGCTATCAATATCCTTTCACTTTGCGAGTTGTGCAGAAAGATGGGAACTCCTGTGCTTCGTGCCCATGGTATAGGTAAAGTGACCTCTGCTAAAGAAAAGTTTTAGTAGAATTGTAGCTTCAAATATTATACCTTTTCCATAAACTTTTAGTTTTGGCAAATAATAGTGAACAGTAAGAAACTTAAAATAAACTTAGGAATTGTTCTTATTCATCTCTTTTTTGTAAGACTGCCAGCTAAATTTTCCTTTTGAAATGTAGCCAATTTCATAAACTCTGCAAATATATAATGTATATTGTATTTGTGTTTATTGCAGTCCACCCCAAATTCATAGTTTAAGATCAACATTTTTTATTGTTGTTTTGTTTTTTCTTGAGACAGGCTCTTGCAATGTAGTTCACTGAGACCTCAAACTCACTGCGTAGCCCAGGCTGGCCTCAAACTCACGACAATCCTCCTGTCTCAGTCTCCCAAGTGCTGGGATTACAGGCATGCGCCACCACACCCGGCTAACATTTTTTTATTCTAAACTTTTTTTAGACAGGGTCTCACTGTGTTGTCCAGGCAGATCTCAAACTCAGGTAATTCTCCGTCTTCAATCTCTCAAGACTGGACTACAAGCACATGCTACTGTGCCTAGCCATATTATTCTAAACTTTCTGCATCTTAAATGTAGTTCAGTTTGGCAGTTCCGAGTCAATAAAACATAGTTCACTCAGTAGACCTTACTGGAAGTTGGTTGTTTTTTTTTTTGTTTTGGTTTGGTTTTTGTTGGTTTGTTGGTTTTTGTTTTTTGTTTTTTGAGACAGGGTCTTGCTTTGTAGTTCAGGGTGGCCTTGAATTCACTATGTAACCCAGGCTTGCCTTGAGCTCACCGGTGATCTTCCTGAGTGCTGGCATTACAGGCATGTACCACTTCACCCGACTTGTTTTTTGGTTTTTAGAAGAGTTAATGGAGATGGATTGGGAAAATGCCTGACAATACTGAAATCAACTGTTAGAGAACTGAAATAGTCCTAACAGACAGAGTAGGAATTGGGAACCATGACTTTTTTATGTATTCCTCTGTGCAACTCTATAAATTTTATTCGCATTTACTTAATGTGCTGTTGTACAAACAAGGAGCTAAGCATTGCTAGGTAAGCTATCCTACTTCAGACCATTAAATAACTAAATCAGGAATTTCTTTAGAGCAGATGATCTCAAATAACCAACTCTTATATGTAACTTACTTGTTTTAACCTTATATCTTTCTGTATGTTATCAAATCTTTGTCAAGTGCTTCATAAAACCAAAGACTTAAGAGATGATAAGCGTAATTCTCCAAAATAATAATTAATAAATATTACTACATTTGTCAGAGTCTGAAATTGGAAACCTATGACAAATTGTGAAGCTAAGAGAAAAGCAGAAAAATAGTAAAGAAGAATATTTCTGATTAAAAATATTTAGATTCCTTCATAATTATTTCATCTGTGGCCCTTTTCCCTTTTAGGTTTTGTAGAGGCTGTAAAATTGATTGTGGGGAAGACAAAGCTTTCATTGGAAATGCCTATATTGCTGTGGATTGGGACCCCACAGCCCTTCACCTCCGCTATCAGACATCACAGGAAAGAGTAAGTGCTCAGGCCCACTGTAAGAAGATGGTTTTTACCTGGGAAATTTTTCCCAGCTTTACTGTATGACAACAGTATAAAACAACCAGAAAAGCAATTATTGCGACTATCTATGGCACTTAACATATTGACATAATTTCTTGGGTTTTTTTTCCCCTGACCTCAGGAAACAATTGTATTAGATATTAAATTTCAGAATATATTAATTAAACCTTTTTTTTTTTATTGTACCAGGGATCCAACTCACAACCTTGCACTTGCCAGGCAGGCACTGTGTTGCTGAGCTATATCGCCAGCCCCTAATAAATCTTGAAACAAGCATTGTAACTAAGACATTATATTCTCTGACCATGACATACTTATAAACATTTTTCTGCCTATTAAGTATCATTGAAGCCCTAGCATTTGATAACCACAATTACTTAGCTCCTATGTGTCCCACAGTGATAGCTACTACTTTTATTAATTTTTATTTTAAAGAGAATTTTTAAAAACACTAAAAATGATGCAGAGTTTCAAAACAAGATGATAGGAAATTAATAATAATTATTATATTGCATACTGTTGTCAGTAGTTGCTCAGATTACCATATATATGCATGCAAAATGATTGAACAATATAAGCTCTACCTGTTTATTTCAATGAACTAAAGGAATGAATAATACCATTGTCTTAGCTATCTTTCTTTTTTTTTTTTTTTTTTTTTTTTTTTTTTTTTTTTTTTTTTTTTTTTTTGCAGCACCAGGGATTGAACTCACGACCTCGTGCCTGCCAGACAGGTGCTTAAGCCACTGAGCCAAACTCCAGGCCCTAGTTTTTTGAGGCAGGGTCACATTATGTAGCTCAGGCCAGCCTTGCACTCGCATTGTAGCCCAAGCCAGCCTCGAACTCACAACGCTCCACCTACCTCAGCCTCCCGAGTGCTGGGATTAAAGGCGTGCAACACCACGCCCGGCTTGTCTTATCTATTTTGTGTACATATGTGTATATTATTTTTTCCTCTTCCTTCTTTTCTCCTTTCCGCAGTCCTTAGTCTTTCATTTTGAGCAGTTTCTTTCCCTTTCACAGTATCTATTGTAACTTTTGAATCTTATTTACTGTTTCAGTTTCTTACACTAGGGAGACAAAACGATATTTACACATGCAAGTTGATTTCTTTCACTTATGAGTATGGTCTCTAGTTGCATTCATTTACCTATAAAAGCCTCTAGTTTTTCTTCCCTTATGACTGAATAGTACTCCATTATATAAAAAATATCACACCTTTTTTTATGCATTTCACGGTTGATAGGCATTTGAGTTGTTTCCGAAACTTAGCTATTACAAATTGTGCTGCTATAAACATGAGTGCACATAGCTGGGTGTGGTGGCGCATGCCTTTAATTCCAGCACTCAGGAGGCTGAGGTAGGAGGAGCGTTGTGAGTTTGAGGCCGGCTTGGGCTACAACGTGAGCCCAAGGCTGGCCTGAGCTACACAGTGTGACCCTGCCTCAAAAAACTAGGGCCAGGAGTTTGGCTCAGTGACTTAAGCACCTGTCTGACAGGTGTGAGGTTGTGAGTTCAATCCCCGATGCCACACCAAAAAACAAAACAAAACAAAACAAAAAACGAGTGCACCTATACCGCTGTGGTATGATGTTTTTAATTCTTCTGGAAAAATACCCAGAAGGAGAATACCTGGGTCAAATGAGACCTCTAATCCTAGTTTTTTGAAGAATCTCCACACTGACCTCCACAGTGATTACACCAGTCTACTGTCCCACCAACAATGGAGAAGGGTTCCTTTTTTCCCATAGCCTCACCAGCATTTGTTATTGGTTGATTTCTTGATGATAGCCATTCTTTCTGGGGTGAGATGGAATGTCAGTGTCGAATAATCAATGGTGTTGAACATGTTTTCATCAATTTATTTGCCATCTGTATTTCTTCATCTGAGAATCATGTATTCATCTCTATGCCAATTTTCGGATTAGGTCTTTGAATATGAGGGGCCTCGGTTTAATTCTTTATATGTTCTAGACAGAAGTTCTTTGAGGGTCAGTTGGCTAAAATCTTTTCCCAATTCATGGATTTTCTTTTTATTCTGTTGGTGATTTCTTTCCAGGTGCAAAAACTTTTTAATAAGATGAGATCCTAGTTGTTGATTCTTTGAAGTATTTTCCATGTAGTTTGGTTTTTGTTCATTAACTTTCTGCCTACCTCTTATGTCTTTGAGATTTCTATCTATTTTCTCTTGTAATAAATTTAATGTTTCTATTTTAATATTTAGATCTTTGATCCATTTTGACTTTAGTTTAGTGCATGGTGATAGGCATGGGTCTAGTTTTAGTGTTTGGCATGTGGAAGGCCAGTTTTTCCAGCACCATTTATTAAAGTAGCCACCTTTCTTCCAGTGAGCATGTTCGGCCCCTTTGTCAAAGACAAGGTGGGCTGAGTGTGTTTGTAGCTGTATCTGTATCTTCTGTTCTGTTTCACTGATCCTCGGGTCTGGTTTTTTTGTTGTTGTTGTTGTTGTTTTGGTTTTTTTTCTTTTTGCCAGTACCATGCTGATTCTATCACAGTAGCTTTGTAGTATAATTTCAAGTCAGGGATTGTGATGTCTCCTGCCTTTCCTTTGTTGCCCAGGATTGCCTTTGCTATTCTAGTTCTCTTCTGGTTCCAGATGAATTTTAAGGATGTTTTCTCTAGATCTGTGAAGCATGCTAATGGTATTTTGATTGAGATTGCATTAAATCTGTTGCATATAACAGTTTTGGGAGTCTGGCCATTTTCACAATGTATATTCTTCCTATCTATGAGCAAGGAATATCTTTGCATTTTCTGAGCAAGCCAAGCCCGAAATTCAAAGAAGGGAAGAAACTATAAAGAGCATAGTGATCACAAAAATTAAAGATTAAAATGGTTCAAGACTGGATACCTAAGATTACATCTCAGTGGCTCTTCACACTCCATATTTCTCTACTGCCATTTTCTAGGCAGAGGGCTTTTTTGATGTTTTTAAAGAACTTTTACTAAAGACTACTTTAAAATATAAAACAGGGCTGGAGGTTAGCTCACTGGTAGAGCATTTGCCCAGCATGTGCCAGGCTTCCCTTGGGTTTGAGCTCCAGCAGTGAACTTAAAGAAAAGAGAAGGGAAAAAGAGATACTGAGAGAACAACTAACTTCATACTTAAAATTGTTTGCCTCAGGAAGTTTTTCGTCAAGCAGATATTACTTGAAGAGTAGGGTAGCAGTATTAAGAATGTGATAGAGAAGTAAAAGCAACAGAATCAAAGAAGTTTTGTAAGTCACATTGGGAATTATAGTGAGTTTTGCATTTATATACTTCCTGATTCTCGAAAATTTGTTTTATTATTCTTGTTAGATAAGTTAGTAATAGTAATTGATGTTCCTCTTTTTATACTATTGAGGAATAGAGAAACTGTCAATTCCAGACCTAGTTCCGTTTGGATCCCTCAGTATGCCTCTCCACACCCTGAGGCTCCTGACTGCTTTTTCTAGCTGAGTATAATTTATGTTATTTTCCAAATGAAAGATCACTGAGCTAAATGATAAAGAAAAGCTGAGGAGAAGTTGATGCTTCATATCGTTCTCTCTGTGCAAGGTAATTTAGTAACCTTAACCATGCTTCCTATGAAGAAGAAAATTTTACCAGTTCATAGAAAGATACCTAAATCTTTGTCATCATAAAACCTGACAGGACATTATTCTAACAAATGACATTTTAATCAAAGATTTTTTTAAAGAGTGGCTCTGCAAATAAATTTTTAAGAAGCCCAGTGTGTGATCTAAAAACCTCTGGAGGACATGCCTTTGGTAGGAAGAAAGGCCTGCATGGCCAGTTAAATCTTGCCCCACTTCCGCTTTCAGTGAGGCACTTAGGATGCCATGGAAACAAGCTATTGAGATATCCTGCCTTGCTGAGTGAGGACACATGAGTAATCTAGGCTCTTCCTACATGTGGTTTCTGCATGTGCTTAGACAGTCACGTAGACAAAGAGGATAACCTTGGTGCTGAGCGTGGTGACGCACACCTGTAATCCTAGCACTCGGGAGGCTGAGACAGGAGGATAGAGATGAGTTCAAGGTCAATCTGAACTGCATAGTGAGACCATGTCTCCAAAGAAAAAAACGAACCAAGTATATGGCCCATATATTTTGTATTTTTTATTCCGGTGATTTCTAGGAATTTTTCCTAGGGAAATAGGATACTCTATCCATCATATAACATTTTAAAATAGTAAAAATATTTGAAACAGTTAATGTTTTCCCCATATTAGAGAATGGTTAAATAAAGTATGTATTTATTAAATAAAATATTACACAGTCTTTTGGAATGATGATTACCCACTTTTACTGACTTTTTTCTTTAACTTATTTATGGCAAGGTGGCGCTAATTTTTTCATAAAGTAAGATTAAAAATTACATATAGTGAGAAAAAAACTTTAATATTTAAAAAAATCAAAATACTGTTTAGGAAGAAGACAGGAGAAAGTCTGCCTTTGTATTAAGAATATTAAAAATTTCTCTACCTTTTTACATTTTTGATGAAGGTATGTATAAAGAATTTAGACTATTTGAACAATAATAAAGAAGCTGAGCATGAATCCCAACAGGTCATGGTGGCGCACGCCTTTAATCGCAGCACTCAGGAGGCTGAGGTAGGAGGGGCGTTGTGAGTTCGAGTCCGGCTTGGGCTACAACAGGAGCACAAGGCCGGCCTGAACTGCATAGTGCGACCCTGCTTCAAAAAAGTGAGGGCTGGGAGTTTGGCTCAGTGGCTTAAGCGCCTGTCTGGCAGGCATAAGGTTGTGGGTTTGATCCCTGTTGCCACAAAAAAAAAAAAAGAATCCCAACAGGTAAAAATAATATCAGAGAAAATTTATTGATAATATAAATTGTAGTCTTTCAATGTTTTCATCAGCCTTCCTCCCAGTCCCTGCCTGTGTTCAACAGAAAATATAGTCAACAAAAACCCAATATTCTTTAGTAGCATATTATAACTTGTGATTGGCCGTAAAGCAGCCCTCATGGAGAGAATAGAGATAATGTTTAACTGGCTGTGAGAAAAACTACACGCTCTACTTGATACTCTTTTCTTATACCAACAACCGTGACACAGTATGTTTCCTTTGAAGCATGTCGATTTTCCCTTTAGGTGGCTGCCCCAAAAGACAGTTAGTATCTTGTTGCTACAGAATATGTGCTTAGAAGTCAGTCAAACCATACTTAAAAAAAAAAAAAATAGAAGTTCCTTCCAGTTTCTCTTTTTAATGAGTTGGTTGGTTTGGTTCGGTTTTTGAGACAGAGTCTGGCTATGTAGTTCAGACTGGTCTTGAACTCACTATGTAGCTTAGAGCCTTAAATTAGTTGCAGTCCTCTTTACTCAGCCTCCCAAGTGCTGAGTTTACAGCATGCACCACTACCCCCAACTTAATGAGTTCTTTAGACCAGATGTAATAAAGTGCTAAGACCTTAGCCGGGCGTGGTGGCGCATGCCTTTAATCCCAGCACTCGGGAGGCTGAGGTAGGCGGAGCGTTGTGGGTTCGAGGCCGGCTTGGGCTACAACTCGAGCGCAAGGCCGGCCTGAGCTACATAGTGCGACCCTGCCTCAAAAAACCAGGGCCGGGAGTTTGGCTCAGTGCCTTAAGCGCCTGCCCTGGCAGGCATGAGGTTGTGAGTTCAATCCCCGGTGCCGCAAAAAAAAAAAAAAAAAAAGTGCTAAGACCTTAATTGAATGATCAATCTTGATAGTTTTTGTGGGCATTTGACAGCCCTGTGACTCAGTCATCTCCTGTAAATTTTATCTGAAAATTTTTTCTAAACAAAAAGACTTAAACTATACCAAATTGTAGTCCGGGTAGCCCAGTTTTTCCATCATGGGTTTCAGTAATGGAAATATATAGGAAGTTGCCTCAGGCAGTGAGAGCAATAAAAGTGATGAACATATGTGATCTTTGTCAGAAGGAGAGGCACAGTGATCATTGGACTTGTAGTCCAGGATCTGCTTTGGGAGAAAAATATCCTTATGTGAAGTCTCATGTACCCTCCAGAGTCCTGATGCTATGTCACGTGGTGGTTGCCATGAGTTTGAGGCCAGCCTGGGCTACATAGTGAGTTCAAGCCTGCCTGGACTACACAATGAGACCCTGTCTCAAAAAAACCCAAAAACCAGCGTCCTGAGGCTGTGCCTCTTCTACCTTCTTACACATACTTATACACAGAGAGAATAGTCTCAGCTCCATGGTTTTTATTTCATCCATGTCTGGCATCTGTGTTTCAGTGATACTCTTTCTCTTAGCCTTCTTAAAGCCCAAAACATACTAATACTGCTGTCTTTCTGTTTAAAAAATAAGTGATTTATTCTTAGCACTCCTGGCTTGAGGCCTAGTTCACATGTAAACTGTAAGGATTCCACAATTATGAAAGAAACAGCAAATTCTTTGTTTTTGTTATTGTTATTTTAAACTCAGAAAATTTTTTAGAAGAACCAGTTTTTTTTTGTTTTTTTTTGTTTGTTTGTTTGTTTTGTTTTTTGCGACACGGGGGATTGAACTCACAGCCTCACGCCTGCCAGACAGACGCTTAAGCCACTGAGCCAAACTCCCAGCCCTAGTTTTTTGAGACAGGGTCGCACTATGTAGCTCAGGCCGGCCTTGTGCTCGAGTTGTAGCCCAAGCCGGCCTCGAACTCACAGCGCTCCTCCTACCTCAGCCTCCTGAGTGCTGGGATTAAAGGCGTGCGCCACCACGCCCGGCTGCAAGAACCAGTAATATAAATAAGAGTTTTATGCAGGATGTTACTGATGTGACATTTATGAATGAATATGTGATGCTATACTTGCTTAAATAGTTTAGGTTGTATTTTGTGAATGAATATCTGAAACTGTATTTGTTTAAATATTTCAGTTTAAGTTACATTTTCCTTTTCCTCATCTGAAGTGAGATAAATGTGAGTGACTGAGAGGATGACCCATTATCTAGATGAGCATTTTACATATTTTCCCATATGTATTTTGCTGCCTCTCTCTACAGGTTGTAGATGAACATAACAGTGTGGAGCAGAGTCGACGAGCACAAGCTGAGCCTATCAACCTGGACAGCTGTCTCCGTGCTTTCACCAGTGAGGAAGAGCTAGGGGAAAATGAGATGTACTACTGTTCAAAGTGTAAGACCCACTGCTTGGCAACCAAGAAGCTGGATCTCTGGAGGCTTCCCCCCATCTTGGTATGGTGTGGCCCTGCATCTGAGAAGCTAGTGCAAAGAAAGAAGCCATGAACAGGAGGGGTCATTTTTGGGGGAGGGAGGTTAAATCAAGGTCTTAACCGTGTAGTCCAGCTGACCTTAAACATGATCCTCCTGCCTTAGCCTTCTGATTGCCAGGATTGTAGGCATGCGCCACCACACCCAGCTTCATAAACAGTTTTTGTTATTTTTGAGGCTGACATCCTTCCTGTGCTAATGTTTAAAACACTTCTTTTGTGCAAGGTTTTTTGTTTTGATTTTAGCAGTACTAGGGATCGAATCCAGTATGCATGCAAGCTTGGAAGCACTATATCTCCAACCCTGTGCAGGTGTTTTTTGTTGAACACAAATGTCTAAAAAATTTGGTAGTTTCTGTTCCTGAAGAGCTTAAAGCCTAGGTGGAGAAAGAAGTAATGTAGGCCCATAATTGCAGTTTAGTGCAACATGAGAAGTGTGACAGGTGGTATAATCTAGTGAACTGGAATTTCAGAAGAGGGTGAAAGCAATTCTGGCTCTGGAAAGAAGCAGCTTCAGGCTAGCCCTAAGACTATAGAGAGCAACCGAGCCAGGAACATTCAGTGCCCCCTGAGCTTAGCCACATGGTTGTGACACACGCACTAGGCACTGCATGCACAAGCCCACCAGTGCACAGGCGCTGTGTATTCCTTTTATCTTTGATTCTCTTCCTTCTACCTTCATGGATTAGAAGACTTTCCTGTTGTCTGTCAGCAGAATTTGAAATGACAAATTAAGAAATTGTTTTCCTTTTGAGTGGAAGTACCATCATCAAATGTAACTGTGTAAGGTACTAGTTTTTAGTTTATTATTTGTGGTGCTGGAGATTGAACGCAGGACCTCGCACATGCTAGGCAAGCACTCTACCACTAAGCTATACACCCAGAAGTACTAGTTTTTTGTGGAGTTTTGTAATTTTTAAAATTTTTTTGGCTTTCTCAAGACAGTATCTTAAAAGTACAAGCTGGCTTTGAATTCCTGCCTCAGTCTTCTGAGTGCTGGGATTGTAAGTGTGCGCCATCATGCCTGGTGGAGTATATTTTAACCAGACATTTTTTTTTTTTAATTTATGTCTTTATCCTACTACTCTGTGAGCCTAAATGTAAGTTTTTCTTTCCATAGGCCAGAATAGCTTCTCAGGGGAGGATGCACACGAAATTGATAGCATTGATTTAGCTAACTCCAAGAATGGGAACTAGGGGAAGGGAAGAAAAGGACAAGGGTCAACTTGTGAAAACAATAAGTAGGGAAGAGGAAACTGTTTTTTTCTTTTCTTTTTTTTTTTTTTTTTTTTTTTTTTTTTTTTTTTTTTTTTTTTTTTTTTTTTTTTTTTTTTTTTTTTGATACTGGGAATCAAACTTACAACCTTGCACTTGCCAGACAGGCACTGTGCTGCTGAGCTATATCCCTGGCCCTAAAGAAACTGTTTAAATGAGGTATAATTAATATGCAATTACATACAGAGGTTTAAATGTCCAGTTTAGTGAATTTGGACCATTATACATACTTATATAAACATCCCATAAAATTTATCATGGAATAAGAAAAATTTTGAGTTGGCATGGTGGCCCACACGTGTAATCCCAGTACTTTGGGAGACTAAGACAGGAAAATCACAAGCTTAGCCTGGGCAATTTAGCAGGTTAGCTAAGACCCTATCTCAAGGCCCTTGGTTTAGTTCCCAGTATCTCAGGAAAACAGTAATAGTTTTGCAATCTTTAAGAGTATTGAAAAGTATATATATTGTATATTTTTGAATACTTGTACATATTACACTTGGAGGAAAGGGTCCTATCTTCAGAGCCCTTTATAATGCAGATACTTCCCTACATTTTCTTCTCCAGATTATTCACCTTAAACGATTTCAATTTGTAAATGGTCGATGGATAAAATCACAGAAAATTGTTAAATTTCCTCGTGAAAGTTTTGACCCTAGTGCTTTCTTGGTACCAAGAGACCCAGCTCTCTGCCAGCGTAAACCACTCACACCCCAGGGAGATGACCTCTCAGAGCCAGGGGTTCCTGCAGAAGTGAAGAAAGCAGATGCCCAGAGCTCCACAGGGGACGAGGATGTGCTTCTGAGCAAGAGCCCGTCTTCTCTCAGTGCAAACATTACTGCTAGCCCAAAAGGTGAGGAGCGGGTGGGGGCTGACCGAGGGACAGCTCGATGGCATAGGAGACATCTATCTGGAATCACGCCTCTCTTTATTTGATCTGTGTAATTTTTAGTAAAAGATACAGCCTCCCTTAAGGATTTGAAATACCAAGGTGACATATTTTACATAGTGCCTGATACTGTAAATGCTAAATACGAATGGTTCTTGTCATCCTTTTCACCCTACAGCAGAGGTTCTCATAGTGTAGTCTAGGAACCATGGGGGTCCCTGAGAACCTTTCAAGAGGGAGGATTAGGGCTGGAGATTTAGCTCAGTGGTGTAAGTGCCTGCCTGGCAAGCGCGAGGTCATGAGTTCAATCCCCTGTACCAAAAAAAAAGAGGGAGGATTAAAACTATAGTCATGAAAATACTAAGCACAGTAATCCCTTGGTGTGTGAGTTATTTTTTAAAAAATCAAGATCTAGGACAAAGATAATGTAATGTTAAGGTAATGCTGAGTGGAAATACTGTACACGTCTTATTGAATATTGATGTTACAGGTTGAACTGTATCCATCAAAAAGGTATGATAAAGTCTTAACTATCAGCTGGGCGTGTTGGCGCACGCCTTTAATCCCAGCATTCGGGAGGCTGAGGTAGGAGGAGCATTGTGAGTTCAAGGCCCGCTTGGGCTACAACGCGAGCTCAAGGCCGGCCTGAGCTACATAGTGCGACCCTGCCTCAAAAAACTAGGGCTGGGAGTTTGGCTCAGTGGCTTAAGCGCCTGTCGGGCAGGTGTGAGGCTGGGAGTTTGATCCCTAGTGCCGCAAAAAAAAAAAAAAAGTCTTAACTATCACACAGTCTTCCACTGGTATCCGTGGAGGTCTCTGATTCCAGCATCTCCCGCAAAATCCACAGCTGCTCAACTCCCTAACAAAAAATGGCATAATATTTACTTGTAATCGATGTACATCCTCCCTGTGTACTTTAAATCATCTCCAGTTTACTTATAATAACTAATGCAATGTAAATGCTATACAAATAGTTCTGCATGGTTTAGAAAATAAAGAAGCCTGTACATGTTCAATATAGACACAGTTTTTTATTAAATAATTTTGGTCCATTGTGATTTGAATCTCCTGATGCCAAACGTGTTGATAAGGAAAGCTGAGTATAGGTATCTTTTCACTTTCATTCTCTCACAAATGTAAGATGGAGTCAGAAAAAATATCATGTGATTACATCATCACTTTGACAAGAAAATATGTGCTTGTGTATTATATTTTTGAAATTGTTTCAATTTCTAACTGCTTATAGATCAAATGTAAACAAAAACTCTAGGAGTCCTTTGTAATTTTTAAGGACATAACAAGGAATGAGGATAGGAGGCTGTCACAGCCAAGTTTAAGACCCTCTGCTCTATGGGACTTTTGTGTGAAATAGAGATAATAGTTCATTCCTGATACCATATCTAGTAATAGTATTTATTTTATAAATGATGGCTGTATTTTTATCTAGTTTTATGAAGGAAAGAAATATGCATTTATATAATCCCTAGTCTGATAATTACATTGTTTTGTATGAATGTGACACAAATCACCTTTCTGCTGTTTTCTAAGTCCCTGCAATGTGCTCTGCAGTTTTAAGACATTGCTGCCCAACTTAATGACTCTGTAATAGGAACTAGAGAGTAACCAATTAGGATTCCCTTATTTTACCTTTAAGTGTGTATTTGTCAAATTGGCTTTGAAATAAGCATTTGGCATCTGACTTAACTTGTGGCATTTGGACTTTCAAATCTTCCCTTTTTCCCTTTCATAGGTTCACCTTCTTCATCAAGAAAAAGTGGAGCCAGCTGTCCTTCTAGCAAAACTAGCAGCCCTAACAGCAGCCCACGGACTTTGGGGAGGAGCAAAGGGAGGCTTCGATTGCCTCAAATTGGCAGCAAAAATAAATTGTCAAGTAGTAAGGAAAATTTGGATGCTAGCAAAGAGAATGGGACTGGGCAGATCTGTGAACTGGCTGATACCTTGAGCCGAGGACACTTGCTGGGAGGCAGCCAACCTGAGCTCATCACCCCCCAGGATAATGAGGTTACTTTGGCCAGTGGATTGATCCTTTATGAGCACGAGGCATGTGGCAATGGCTATAGCAATGGTCAGTTTGGAAACCATAGTGAAGACGACAGCACTGATGACCAAAGAGAAGATACTCGTAGTAAACCTATTTATAATCTGTATGCAATTTCGGTAAGGGGTTTTCAAAGAATAGTCTGTACTTTTCAGTGGTTTGTTCACGTGTCTTCATTCATTCATCAACAAGCAGGTTTTTAGGACCTGCTTAGTGATAGTTAACAAAGAAATCTTGGCCCACAGAATCTGAAGCTCACATGTGATGCAGGAAATGATTAATGTATGTAGTGTCAGAGGTTCAAATTAATCGTTATTAGCCGGGCATAGGGGTGCACACTTATAATTCCAGCACTCAGTAGGCTGAGGCAGGAAGATTACCATGGTTTCAAGGTCAGAATGGGCTACGTAGTGAATTCAAGGCCACCCTGAACTACATAGCAAGACCCTGTCTCAAAAAACCAAACCAAAAAAAAAGACAATCATTTTTGTGTTTCTAAGGAATTTTTCCTTCTAAAAAATAACTACAAAAAATAATAATAACAACTATACAATGATTATTTATCCACACAAGATTTGGACTTAAGACATTTGAAATTTTTTTTGTTTTGTTTTTGGAAAATTAGATGGCTCTAAAACATTTTTTCTTAGCCATCCTAGTGATCACTGTTCTCTTGCTTAGATCCTAGTGCTATGCCTTGGCCATAGCATTGTTAACTACTAACACACCTTCACTCTCTTCTCTTTTTAGTGCCATTCAGGAATTCTGGGTGGGGGCCATTACGTCACTTATGCCAAAAACCCCAACTGCAAGTGGTACTGTTACAATGACAGCAGCTGTAAGGTAAATGTTCTCAATCTTTGAATGAAAGTTAGAAACAGAACAGTAACAAAGCTTGGAAATGTGTGGCAAAATAGTAGTCTTTTTCCTGAATGAAAAGTAAATATTTCTGTTAGGATCAGTATTTAGATGCTGTCAGTATTAGGAAACAAAGGTGATATGTGGAGTAGAGAATGAAAACATGAATGGTAAGGGAAAAGAAGGTATTAGTTAATGAGGAAAAGTTCTAACATTTTGGGTTCTGGGGAAAAGTTGGAGGGTTTTTTGTTTGTTTCTGTTTATGATACTGAATTAAACCTAGGACCTCGTACATACTAGGCAAATTCTCTACAGCTGAGGTAGATTTCCAGCCCCAAACTTATAACTGCTAAATTTGATGGAGTTTTAGGATATTCTTTTTAATTATCTGTGTTTAAAATATTTTCCCCAAAAGAAACATTGCAAATAATGGGGTTCATTTGGACACAGGTGTTGAGACAACCAAAATGTTGAGTAGAAGGATTAAGAGGGAGCATAGTGATGGTTTTCTTATTAAAAACACTTTTTTTACCTCTTCAGGAACTTCACCCTGATGAAATTGACACCGACTCTGCCTACATTCTTTTCTATGAACAGCAGGGGATAGACTACGCACAGTTTCTGCCAAAGATCGAAGGCAAAAAAATGGCAGACACAAGCAGCATGGATGAAGACTTTGAGTCTGATTACAAAAAGTATTGTGTGTTACAGTGAAACTGTCACTCTGGCTGCTAGACAGACTGGTGGTAAGGGAGGTGACTCCTTGTAGCTGACATTTGGCAAGAGCTTTGCTGAAAGGCAGGCTAAATGTAGTTTTATCCTGTGACCTTGAAGCACAAAATACAAATCCTAATTAAAATAGAGTTAGCATTAAGAGTAGTAATAACTTTGTTTTGAAGTCTCTTACAAGCTCTCCATAGAGAACTTGTAGGCAGATCCCACCATTAGCCTGTAAACAAAAGGGTCTGGCACCAGCCACCTGGGACCAAGTAAGAAATTAGATTGTGCTTGTCCAGATATGAACAAACTCATAGTGAGTATAGAGTTCACCAGTAATCATAATAAAATACTAAAGATTTCCTTGGAGTCAAAGTACAAAACAAGAAATTGTAGTGTTGTCTGGGGACGACATGATATGCTACCTCCTTTTTCCTAAAGTTTTATTCCATTATATTGACAAGATGGAGAAAGCAAGATCATGAAGGTGTGCAAATGAGTCTTAGGGCTTGGACACAGATTTTTTAGTTTATTTTTAAATTGTTTCCCTACTCCTCTATGTCTGTCTTGCATTTTGTTTGTATTATGTTTGTGTTTGAGACACAACCTTCTTTGGTAGCAGAGGCATATAATGGTCAAATCTGAATGGAAGAATCTTACAAACTATGTGCCTTCTACCCAAGGTCTTAGTTGAGAGGCCTAGTAGAAAGAATAAGCATCCTGGAAAATCCAGCTAACATGGCCTCCTGATAGTGGTGTCTTGCTTTTAGGATATTTCAAGTATCCTAGCAGTGTATCCCCCACACATACATTGCTGAGTGTGGCAGGGCAGTTGCCAATATTTGCACCATCTTCCCATGCATGTGTTGCACAAACTGCTTCTAGAGAGGTAAGTGGCGTCAAAGCTAGATGGTGTTTCACATTAGTGAGTGTCTTTTCTTTGTTTCGCACTTTAAAGAAGAGAATATGTGCAAACAAACTTACTTGTATTTGAATGGCTCTAAGGGCTACAAATTAACTTGATTGGGGCATGTTCCCTCATCATATTAAATTTAACAACAAAAGACATCCCACACCATTGATAGTCATAAGATTTTTTTAAAGAAAATTGGTAAACTTTTGTTTGCATGTTCCCCCACTTTTTTTTTTTTTTTTTTTCCTCACTAGTCATCAGAAGTTAGGTTTCTTTGCTTCATTTTTTTCTTCAGATTATTCAACTGGAAAAAAGTGTGAATATTATTTATTTCAGACAGCATTTTTTTCCCTGTTGGTTTTAAATATATATTCAAAGGAAATGTCTCAACTTCATTTTTGGTCTTTTAAAAAAAGTCATTTGGACCTGGAAATTGATTCTCATTTATTGTCAGATTCTGTTACCCTTCCTTTCGTCCTGAGTAGTAAATACCAATGTAATTAAGCATTTGTGATCTGGTATCTGAAGCCAGTAACTACCTAGTTCTTCTCAGAGCATTTCAAAAGGTTGTCTTAAATGGCCACCAAAGTCAGTTCTTTTCAGAAGAATATAACTGCAAGTAGGAAGTAGTGGCCTCATTGGCATAATGTAATAAAGTCAGACAAAACGCATACTTTATAGTTTTCAAGTTTCTCACTGTATAAAATCTGTCCTTTCCTACCTGGACAAACCAATGAAAAAGTGGAAATTTTTAAATAATTTCCTTACAGATGTTTTATTTAAGCAGGTAGCACAATCTACTAATATTGTTTGATCTGTGTTTGTTATATTGGTTGTAATTAATTTTTTAAATTCATAAACTAGCAGAAATTTATTAAATTAACTATTAACTACATTCACCTTGTAAATTTCTGTATAAAACTTGTTGACAATGCACTGACTTTAGAAAGATGTTAATGTATATAAATAGAGTGTAAATAAAATAGTGTTGATGTACTGAAATATGAGCTGTATAGAAAAGTATTGGTAATTGTATATGGAGTGTACCTGTTTATCTGTAACTATTATCCAAACAAATTAAATACCGTGGATGCCCATGTGTTGTTTTTTCCTCATACAAGTAAACACAAAACGTCCACTTCTTCACCTTTATGCCTGTGATCATTTGAATTCTGCTGCTTAGATAATACCTACCCGCCCCACCTCTGAGGGGGTGGACTGTTGAGGTAGAACAAGAGCCCTTCAGTGACCAGGTGCATTTGA
This sequence comes from Dasyprocta punctata, assembly GCA_004363535.1. Taxonomy (NCBI): domain Eukaryota; kingdom Metazoa; phylum Chordata; class Mammalia; order Rodentia; family Dasyproctidae; genus Dasyprocta; species Dasyprocta punctata. The sequence continues at coordinate 7,367 of RJWM01017133.1, read as the reverse complement.
TCTAACTGTGCCTTAATACATCCCTTTTAGAATAAAAATTACTCAGAAGGCACTGTGGTGGGGAGGAAGTAGTGAGCTGAGAATTGAGAGGGAAGGTACTATGATAGGTTTCATGCTGATTAGGAAATAACGTGAAGGGAAATCCTAACTCTATAATGTATTGACATGACCTTTGGTTTCTAGAGGGGCGCTGAGAAACTAGGCCTGTGCCAGATTCGCTCCAAGGAGGTAGTTGGCAGTGTTGAGAATGAAGATTTGAACAGTCCTTCACCCTATAGTAGTTTTATGTCCTGTAAAATTAGAATACCTAACACTCAAACTTTAAAGAAGCTGGGCATAGTAGTGCACCCCCATAAGTCCAGTATGGGATAGGAAAGCTGAGGCAGGAGGATCACAAGTTCAAGCTCAGCCTAGGCAGTTTAGCAAAACCCTGTCTCAAAATTTTTAAAAAGTGTTACGGATCACAAATTGACAAGAGCTAATTTTGCATACTTCTCTAAGGAGTAAATGAAGGTTTGAGATTATTGGTATCACCCTTTTGAGATTTCTCATTAACTCATTAGGGATAGGCCATCCTCTCCCACAGAATAAAACTAAACTAAGACCGCTAAAATTAAAGAACACTCCCAAGTAAGGTCCTCCTTAGTATAAGATCACCTGTAGTCTCAAGTCATCCCAAGATTATTCGTTGCCTGCTGAGTTAGTGACCTCTGAGTCTTCCCCCTAACCTTGTGTCTTCTGCTAGCCCCTCCTATCATTTTATACACCCAGTAAATAGTGGCTGGCGCCGGGCGTGGTGGCGCACGGAGGCTGAGGCAGGCGGAGCGTTGTGAGTTCGAGGCCGGCCTGGGCTACAACGCGAGCGCAAGGCCGGCCTGAGCTGCATAGTGCGACCCTGCCTCAAAAAACCAGGGCCGGGAGTTTGGCTCAGCAGCTTAAGTGCCTGTCTGGCAGGTGCGCGGCTGTGAGTTCAATCCCCGGTGCCGCGCAAAAAAAAAAAAAAAAAAGTGGCTGGCTTAGGGTGTCTTTGTCCATTTTGAGGCATTGACCTCCCAGCCCTGCTTCACACATTAGTAAATTCATCTTTATTTCATCCTTTCACCGTACCTCTCCTACAGGCAGCTGAAGATCAAGGCCAGGTCCCTGATAAAGGGCTGGGAATGTGTCTCAGTGCAAAGGCCCTAGGTTTGATCCCCAGTGCCACACACACAGAGTGAATGGAATTCCTAACAGTTTTGCTAAGTGCTCCATGAATGGGGGTGAAATCCTGCCCCATGCTGGGCATGGTGGCGCACGCCTTTAATGCCAGCACTCGGGAGGCTGAGGTAGGAGGAGCATTGTGAGTTCGAGGCCAGCTTGGGCTACAACGCGAGCACAAGGCCGGCCTGAGCTACACAGTGCGACCCTGCCTCAAAAAACCAGGGCTGGGAGTTTGCTCAGTGGATTAAGCACCTGCCCTGGCAGGTGCGAGGTTGTGAGTTCGATTCCCGGTGCCGCAAAAAAAAAAAAAAATCCTGCCCCCGTGAAGTTTTTGTTTTATTTACTTCCTATACTGACTAAACATTTAATAGATCTCTGCTCACAGTCTTCAAAAGTGGGAATGCACATTATTAACCCTTCAATGCCTAGTGACCCATTTTTGGGATGCCTATAACAATGAAATGTTTTCGAATTCTTGTTCCTTGAATTTTTTTCTAGGTAATTATGAGTTTCATGCAAAAATTCAAAAAAATTTCCATCTTTGACATAAACAGGTTAAAAATATGTAACATGAGCCGTAGCCATGTGTATATACCAACATACCTGTAACCTCAGCATTCTGGAAGGCTAAAACAGATGACAAGTTTGAGCCCAGCCTGGATTACTTAGCTTAGGGAGACCCTGTCCCTAAATTAAAAAATTTAAAAGAGGCTGCAGATGAAGTTTTGAATGAAAGCTGAATTCAATCGCCAGTACCAAAAAAAAAAAAAAGTTGAATCAGCACCAGTGGCAGATTCAGAAAATGAACTCATAAAGTACTTTCTGTACTCCTAAAGTACATCTTTTTTGTTGTTGGCTTTTATTTTTATTAGTATGTGTTTGCAGTACATAATGGTTTGATTATATTCATTGTGGGGAGCTGGCACAAGTACATACTATTCATTTTTTATTTTTTTGCAGCACAAGGGATCGAACTCACAACCTTGCACCTTCCAGGGCAGGCGCTTAAGCCGCTGAGCCAAACTCCTGGCCCTAGTTTTTTGAGGCAGGGTCGCACTATGTAGCTCAGGCTGGCCTTGTACTCACGTTGTAGCCCAAGCCGGCCTCGAACTCACAATGCTCCTCCTACCTCAGCCTCCCGAGTGCTGGGATTAAAGGTGTGTGCCACCACGCCCGGCTACATACTACATTTTAATTCTTTGTTTCTCACACACACCTCCATCAAGTACCAGTCTTTACCTTTCGTTTTCTCTGTTGGGGTCTTTGTTTTGTTTTTGTTGGGGGGGCGGTTGTTTTTTGTTTGTTTTGTTTTGAGACAAGGTCTCACTGTGTAGTCCAAACTGGCCTTGAACTCATGATGTAGCCCCAGCTGGCTTCAAACTTGTAACAGTCCTCCTCCCTCAACCTCTTGAGTGCTGAGATCACAGATGTGCACCCCCACACCTGGTGGTCTTTAGCTGTTTAAAAAGACAACCTTGGGAGGAACAGCTTGTTCGTAGTATCTGAATGGCTGTCAGTTGAGAGAGGTCTTCAACCTCTCTACCTCTGCTGAGAGTGGAGATGCCATGTTGAGTTTCTCTACCACTTGGTGGCATTGCTTGCTGTGACTTCTTCCTTACTTGCAGACACCATTGAATTGGAGCAAGTAGATGAATTACCATGTTTTCCCCAACTATAAAGGAAGAATATAGAATTTCCCTGACTTGAGCGGGGAATCCTGGTTTTCCTTAATGATGGTACAGTAGGTTCCTTAGTATTTTTTTTTGTCAGTACTGGGGATCAAACTCACAACCTCACACCTGCCAAGCAGGCGCTTAAGCCACTGAGCCCAACTCCCAGCCCTATTTTTAAGGCAGGGTCGCACTATGTAGCTCAAGCCAGCCTTGCGCTGGTGTTGTAGCCCAAGCCGGCCTCAAAGTCACAATGCTCCTCCTACCTCAGCCTCCTGAGTGCTGGGATTAAAGGCGTGCGCCACCACGCCTGGCAATAGGTTCCTTAGTATTGAAATCAAAGTCAGACATACACCCATCTATGATCAGAGACCTCCACAAGACAGAGCAACAAATAGAGACCAATTTTAGGTTTGCCAAACTTCTTGACCAGTGGGAGGCAAAAGAGCAGGTAAGAGTGGAAGAGAAGCTTCATGTGGTGGTGCAGGCCTGTAATCCCTGCACCCGGAAGGCTGAGGCTGGAGGATTGCATGTTTGAGACCGGCCTTTGCAATTTAGCAACCAAGAGACACCCTGTCTCAAAATTTAAAAAAATAAGGCTAAGAGTGTGGCTCAATACAAAGGTCTTGTATTCACTGTGCCCCCAGTACCAAAAAGAAAAAAAAAAAAAAAAGAAAAGAGAAAAAAGGAGGACAAACTCAGACCTACAGGCACCAGGTTGGGTATAGTGTAGAAAAGCTGACCACAGAATGGGGAGTGGTAGAGACTGTTTGAAGTTCCATCTGATTGTTGCCCACAAAAGATGAGCCCCACTGGTAACCAAAATTATCTTCCCTAAAGAGAAATTAAATCCAAATACTAATACAAAATAACCAATTTAGAAATGTTGCAAATTCATTTGCAAGGGGGAAGGAGGAGCTTGGGTTTTACTACCCAGCGCCTCCTGCATGCGAAGCACTTGATCTTCCACTGAGCTACACTCCCAGCCCTGGTAATTTTTAAGAATTTTAAACATTGTATTGTGCACGTGAAAACTTAGTTACAAGTGGTGGCACACACCTACAGTCCCAGCACTGGAGAACTGAGGCCAGAGAATCATTTGAGCCCAGGAATTCAAGACCAGCCTGGCTCAAAACTAAAAAAAGCCCAGGTACAAGCCGTCTGTTACTACTTTTCTGCTGCTAGGACAAATACCTGACTTACAGGAGGAAAAACTTATTTGCCTCATGGTTTTGGAGCTTAAGCCCCTTGTCTGGCTCCAAGGCAGAAACACCAGAAGTGTGCGGCGGGGGAAAACTGTTCACCTCATGCTAGCCAGGAAGCAGAGACAAAGGGAAGGAGCCAGAGAAGAGGCTGGAGACGAGACATCTTTCAGCTTTTCTTCTGGCCACAGTAGCAAGAGGGTGGTGTGGATTTCCAAGAAGAGGGGGTTTGCTGCAGGTGCATTTTCAAGCTGAAATGAATGAGCCTCTTACTTGGCAGCTGCCTGAAGATGGCTCCTCTGGAGTTGAAGTCCGAGTGACACCAAGCAGGACGGAAATCATTGTCTTAGCCACCAGGACACAGCATGTGCTTGGTGAGAAGGGCTAGAGGATCTGAGAATTGACTGCTGTAGTTCAGAAGAAATTTGGCTTCCCTGAGGGCAGTGTAGAACTTTAGGCTGAAAAGTCGCACGGAAAGGTCTGTGTGCCATTGTGCAGGCAGAATCTCTGCCTTACAAACTCCCAAGAGGGTTCAGTATGAGGAGGGCTGCTAGGGTGTGTGGTGGCTCATCACCAAGACAGGAGCCGCTGGCTGTGAGGTCCTGGTGTCTGGGAAACTCCAAGGACGGAGGGCTAAGTCCAGGAAGTTTGTGGGTGCCCTGATGATCAGTCCAGAGTAGGGGATTTAGGGACCTTGTTAACTACTAGGCTGACACTGCCGTGCGCCACGTGCCGCTCTGACAGGGTGTGCCAGGCACCAAAGATCATGCTGCCCTGGGGTCCAAGTGGTGAGATTGACCCTGAGAAGCCTCTGCCTGAGCACATGAGCATTGTGGAACCCCAAGATGAGACCCTGCCCACCACCCCCATCTCAGAAGAGTGGGAAGTCAGAGCGGCCTGCTGTGCCCCCGCCAGTCCCTACAGCATAGCACGATCTGCCTGGCAGCTGTATTGGAAAATGGAGGCTGCTTTATAAAGACATTTAATAAATCTTGTACAAAGACAAAAAAGATACACCTTTCAAAGGAATGTACCCAGTGACCAATTCCTCCAAGGGGCTCCAGCTCTTTCTTTAGTTTGTGTTTTGTTTTTCTGAGACGAGGTCTGGCTGTGCAGCTCAGGCTGGCCTTGAACTCACTTTGTAGCCCAAGTGGGCCTTGAATTTGCAGTGATCCTCCTGCTGAGGCTGATCCTCAAACTCATGGGATATATTCCTGCCTCAGCCTCCCAAGTGCTGGGATTACAGGCTTGTGCCACCACAAACAGCTCTACAACTCTTTTTGTTGCAGTTTTGTTTTTTTGAGACAGGGTCCCACTATGTAATCCGGGGTAGCCTTGAACTCACTGTGTAACCCAGACTGACCTCGAGCTCATGGCAACCCTCCTGCCTCAGCCTCGCAAGTATTGAGATTACAAGGGTACACCACAACACCCTACACATTTGTTTGTTTGTTTGTTTTTTGTTTGTTTGGGGTTAGAGTTCTGACTCCTAATAATAGCCTATTCAGATAGGAACTCTCGGGTTTAACCCATTGTTGAAGTTATGCCCATTAAGATGCAGTCACCTCTTGGGCCCTACTTTTGGAAACTGAGTCTTCAATCTATGAGTCTTTGGAAGACACTTTGTATTTAAACTGTAGCACATGGTGGCACACACCTGTAATCCCAGCACTTGGGAGGCTGAGGCAGGAATATATCCCATGAGTTTGAGGATCATGGTAAATGTTTTTGGGTTTTTTTTTTTTTTTTTTTTTTTGGTACCGGGATTGAACTCACAACCTCACACCTGCCAAGCAGGCGCTTACGCTACTGAGCTAAATCCCTGACCCTAATTTTTGAGACAGGGTCTCACTATGCAGTTCAGGCTGGCCTTGAACTCACTTTGTAACCCACGCTGGTCTCAAACTCACAAAGATCCTCCTGCCTCAGCCTCCCAAGTGCTGGGATTAAAGGAGTGTGCCACCACACCCAGCTAATTTTTTTTTTTTCTTGCAGCACTGGGGATTGAACTCACAACCTCACGCCTGCTAGACAGGCACTTAAGTCACTGAGCCAAACTCCCGGCCCTTTTTGAGGCAGGGTCGCACTGTGTAGCTTAGGCCGGCCTTGCGCTCGAGTTGTAGCCCAAACCGGCCTCAAACTCACAATGCTCCTCCTACCTCAGCCTCCCGAGTGCTGGCATTAAAGGCGTGCGCCACCACGCCCGGCTACTTTTATTTTTTTTAATCACGGTAAATTTAAAGTCAGCCTGGACTACATAAGTGAGTTTAAGGCCAGCCTGGACTACACAGGGAGACTTTGTTTCAAAAGAAAAACCATAGTGCCAACAGTTCACAGCCTCAAAGTAAAAGGGTTATGGATTTAAGCTTATTAAATTGATCAGGTTCCAGCTCTGTGTTTACAAAAACTGTGAATTAAAACAAATTCTTTACAGCCTTAGATTCCTCGTGCCCAATGAGGATACTACTTTATTTCCAAAGGTTGTTAAAAGAAATAGACCATATATATAAGTAGGCACAAAGTTTGGACCTATCAGATGATGAAATAAAAGTATTCTTCCCTCACTTAGGGAAGCAGAACACAGGTACAATAAAACAATAATGCTAGCTGGGCGTGGTGGCTTACGCATGTAATCCCAGCACTTGGGAGGTTGAGGCAAGAGGATCGTTGCAAGTTTGAGACCAGCCTGAGCTACAGAGTGAACTCAAGGCCATCCTGAACCACATAGCAAGACCCTGTCTCAAAAAAAAAAAAAAGACCAAAAAAAAAAAAAAAAAGCAATATTGTTATCTTAAGTTCATTACCAGCCCAGAGGCGTAAGCAGCATCACATGAGCGCCTGCCGTGCCCAGGGTTCTGTGCTAGATCCACTGGGGACAGTACTTCCCAACCTGGCAATTCTCGGCGTCACTGGATTTGACGAGGACTGGCAGCTCCAAGCATGTTCCGTGCCTGTTTACATCCAGATTTACAAGATCATTGTCTCACACAGTTCAAGAATCTGCACTTTAACAAGCCCGAGGGAATTTTTTGCAGCCAGTTTGTACTAGTCTGCAGATTGGGGATTTATGGGAACCACCGCTCCAGGGAATGAATCATTATGTCCAGTCTATTTAAGGAAAGACGATGTGTAAGTGCCTGTTTGTGTCAGAAAGAGTGATGGTAATTAACCAAAAACTACCTAGACATAATTGTTTCTGACCAAGTGCTGATTAAGGACATAAGACTGCACTTAGGGACAAAGTACTTAGAGGAGGCTAAATGGAAAAGGAGAGTGAGTTGTGTTGTAAAAGATC
>RJWM01017132.1:0-43800 GCA_004363535.1 Dasyprocta punctata | reverse complement strand
TGCAATATTGCAACCATTGTCAAGTTTCCATCGTCTTGTTTTGTAAACCTGTAATGTTACTGCTGTGCATTTACTCTAGTCATTTGTTTGTCTCTTTTGCTTTTTGTCTTTCTTATGTGTCTTTTTTCTTTCACTTAAATAAAAAAATAAAATAAACACATACTCAAGTTTTTTTTCTTTTAACTTCATAGAAAAAAGATACAGAAAAGAAAAAAAGCAAAAGAGACAAACAAACAACAACAAATCCAACACAATAAGAGTATAGGTTTACAAAACAAGATGATAGGAATTTGACAGTGGTTGTAATATTGTATATTGTTACCTTCAAAAGGAATGTTTAGTTTAACAGATACAGACATGCAAAATTGATGTAATCATATGAGTACTCACTGTTCTTTTCCAATAAGTAATACATTTGTTAGTATAGTCATTTTGGCTATCTTATGTATACATATATACACATTTATGATTTTTTTCCTTTTCCTTACCTTCTTTCCTCCTTTCCCCTAACCCAATTACTTTTCTTCTTTGGGCAGTTTCTTACCCTTACACAGTATTTATCTTAGATTTCGAATTGTATATGCTTCTTTAGTTTCTTACAGTATGGAGAAAATACAGTATTTACATGTGATTGTGATCTATTTCATTTATGAGTATGGTCTCAAGTTGTGTCCATTTACTTATAAAAGTCTCAATGCAATCTTTCTTGATAGCTGAGGAGTACTCCATTGTATAAAAATACTGCATCTTTTTGTGCATTTCTTGATTGATGAACACTTGGGTTGTTTTCAAGATTTGGCTTTTACAAATTGTGTTGCTATAAACATGGGTGCACATATATCACTGTGGTATGATGTTTTCAATTCTTCTGGGAAAATGTCCAGAAGAGGAATAGTTGGCTCAAATGAAATTCCTAATCTCAGGTTCCTGAGGAATCTCCACAATGATTTCCACAGTGGTTGCACCAGGCTACACTCCCATCAACAGTGAAAAAGAGTTCCTTTTTCCCCACAGCCCCAGCAGCATTTGTTATTGCTTGATTTCTTTTTTTTTTTTTTTTTTTTGCGGCACTGGGGATGGAACTCACAACCTCACGCCTGACAGACAGGCACTTAAGGCACTGAGCCAAACTCCCAGCCCTGGTTTTTTGAGGCAAGGTCGCACTATGCAGCTCAGGCTGGCCTTGTGCTCACGTTGTAGCCCAAGCCAGCCTTGAACTCACAATGCTCCGCCTACCTCAGCCTCCCGAGTGCTGGAATTAAAGGCATGTGCCACCACGCCTGGCTATTGGTTGATTTCTTGATCTTGTCCATTCTTTCTGGAGTGAGATGAAATCTCAGTGTTGTTTCAATTTATATTTCCTGAATGACCGTTGATGTTAAACATTTTTTCATATATTTATTTGCCATTTGTATTTCTTTCTCTGAGAAGAGTGTATTCATCTCAGATGCCCATTTTTGGATTGGGTCCTTGAATTTTAGGGACCTAATTTTTAAAAATTCTTTATATGTTTTAGATAGAAGTTCGTGGTCTGAGGGACAGTTAGCTAAGATATTTTCTCAATTCGTGGGTTTTCTTTACATTCTGTTGGAGATTTCTTTTGACATGTAAAAACTTTTTAATAAGACAAAATCCCAGTCATTGATTCTGGGAAGTAGTTCCCATGCAGATTGATTTTTGTTCATGAACTCTCTGCCTACTCCTATGTCATCAAGATTTTTACCTACTTTTTCTTTCAGCAAATTTAGTGTTTCTGTTTTAGTATTCAGATCTTTGATCCATTTTGACTTCAGTTTAGTGCACGGTAATAGGCATGGATCTAGTTTTAGTTTACAGCATATAGAAAGCCCATTTTTCCAGCACCACTTATTAAAGAGGCTGTCTTTCTTCCAGTGTACAAGTTTGGACCCTTTGTCAAAAATGAGGTGTCTGAGTGTGTTTGTAGTTGTGACTGTATCTTCTAATCTATTTCATTGATCTTCAGGTCTGTTTTTATTCCAGTACCATGCTGATTTTATCACAGTAGTTTATAGTATTGTTTCAAGTTGGGGATTGCGATGCCTCCTGCCTTACCTTTGCTTCCCCAAATTGCCTTTGCTATTCTACATCTCCACTGGCTCCAGATGCAATTTAGGGATGGTTTTCTCTAGCTCTGTGAGGCATGCAAGTGGTATTTTGATTGGGATTGCATTTCATCTTAGAGAAGTTTTGGGAGAACGTCCTTTTTGACAATGTTTGTTCTTCCTATCCATGAATAGGGAATATCTTTCCATTTTCTAAAATCTTCTTTCATTTTCTTTTTCAGAGTAATGTAATTTTCACTGTATAGATCTTTTACTTTTTTGTTAGATTGATTCCTAAGTATTTCATTTTTTGGATGCTATAGTGAAGGGTGTGGTTTCTTTTATTTCTCTTTCAGTGAGTTTGGTGTTTGTGTACAGGAATGTTATTGATTTTTGAGTGTTGACCTTGTATCCAGCAACATTACTGAATTTGGTCATTACATCTAGAAGTCTGTCAATGGAATTTGGGGGTCTCTGTGTAGAGTATCGTATCATCTGCAAATAATGATAATTTAACTTTTTCCTTTCTTAACCTTATTGCTTTTATCTCCCTGTCTTTTGTAATTGCTCTGGCTAATGTTTCCAGAACTATACTGAATAAGAGTGATGATAGTGGATATCCTTGTCTTATTCCTGATTTAGATTGAAAGTTTTCAGCTTTTGTCCATTTAGTAAGATGTTGGCTATTGGTTTATGATATATGGTGTTTACCTGGTTGAAGTAGAAACCATTTATTCCAATTTTCTGTAAGGTTTTTATGATGAATGAGTGTTGGATTTTGTCAAAAGCTTTTTCTGCATCTATTGAGATGATCATGTGATTCTTGTCCTTGGCTCTGTAGATATAGTGTATTACATTTATTGATTTGCATATGTTGAACCATCCCTGCATTCCTGGGGAGAATTCAACCTGATCATGGTGTATAATCTTCCTGATGGCTTGGTGCATTCTATTTGCCAATATATATTATTGGGGATTTTTGCATCTGTGTTCATTAGGGAGATTGGCCTGCAGTTTTGTTTTTTTGGTTTGGTCTTTCTCTGGTTTTGATAGTAGGGCCATACTTGCTTCCGGGAATGAGTTAGGGTGACTTGCTTCCATTTCAATTTCATTGAAGAGGTTGAGGAGTGTTGGCATTAAGTCTTCCTTAAATGTATTGTATAATTCAGCAGTGAATCCACCAGGACTTGGGCCTTTCTTTGTTGGTAAGGTTCTAATTACATTTTCAGTTTCATTAGCTGAAATTGGGTTATTCAGCAGTTTTACATCTTCTTGATTCAGGTTTGGTAATTCATATGTTTCTAGGAATCTATGTGTTTTTTCTGTCTTAGAAACCTTTGGGTGTAAAGGTTTTTGAAGTAGGTGTTGATGATCTTTTGTATTTCCACAGGGTCTATAGTTATTTCTCCCCTTTCATTCCTTATTGCATGAATTTAAGTTTTTGTTTCCTTCTTTTTTTAATAAAGTTGGCTACAGACTTAACAATTTTATCTGTTCTTTGAATGAAAGAACTCTTTGATTTGTTAATTTTTTTATTGTTTTCTTAGTCTCTACTGCATTAATTTCTGCTCTGATCTTTATACTTTCCTCCTTTCTTTTGACTTTGGGCTTGATTTATTCTTCTTTTTCTAGATGTTTGTGGTGTAGCATCAGGTTATTTGTGTTTGTTTTGTTTTCCTGATATGGGAATTCACCGCAATAATTTTCCTTCTGAGGACTTCTTTCATTACTTCCCACAGGTTCTCACAATTTGCATTTGTATTTATATTTGTTTATAGATATTGTTTAATTTCTTCTTTAATTTCCTCTGTGACCCATTGGTTTTTCAAAAATGTACAATTTAATTTCCTGTGTTTATTGAGTTTTTTTAGTTTCTTTTTTTGTTAATTTCCAGTTTCATGGCACTACGATCAGATAATATGTGTGGGACAATTTTTATTCTTTTGCATTTACTTAAGCATGTTCTATGGTTAGTATATGATCTATTGTATGGAATGTCCCATGTGCAGCTGAGAAGAATGTATATTCTGGTATTGTTGAGTGGAACACTCTGTACACATTTACTAAGTCCATTTGTTCACAGGTTTGCGTAAGTTATGTTTTTTTTTTTTTTTTTGCTGATTTTCTGTCTAGTTCATTTGTCTTTTTGTGTCAATGGGGTTTTAAATTGTCCCTTTATAATTGTGCCATTGTTCATTGGATTTTTTATTTCTATTAATATTTGTTTTATATAGCAGTGTGCTCCCATATTTGGTGCATATATATTTAAGATTGTTATCTCTTCCTCTTGAAATTTTCTCCTAGCCAGTATGTAGTGACCTTCTTTATCACTTTTGATCATTCTTGGTTTGAAGTTCACATTGTCTGCAAACAATAGCTAGCCCTAGTTTTTTGGGGGGTGGTTCTTGTTGTGTGAAGTATTGTTTTCTATCCTTTGACTTTCAGTCTGTGAATTTCCTTTTGGGTTAAGTCAGTTTCTTGTATATAGCACATGGTTGGAAATTGTTTCTTGATCCATTCTGACATTCTGTGTCTTTTAATTGGTGAACTGAGGTCATTTAAGTTAAGGTTTATAAGTGATATATATTGGCTTTTTTTTCATGTAACCTTTGTACTGTTGGTTCTTTATCTTTCCCCTTTGTTTAATTGTTTACTCTGCTTGGTAGTTTTTTTTTTTTCTGTTGGAGTTTTTAAGTCATTGTTATTTTTATGTCTATCTAGAATATGTTTCAGTGTTTTTGCAGGTTTGGTTTGGTGGTCATGAATTTCGTCAGCTGTTCTTTGCTGTGGAAGTATCTTATTTCTCCATTGATTTGAAAGGATAGTTTGGCAGGGTGCATCAATCTGGATCGGAAGTCATTTTTCTTTAGAATTTGAAAAACTTCACCCCATACTCTTCTTGACCTGATTGTTTGTGTTGAGAAGTCTGCTGTGATTGTGATGCACTTTTCTTTAGAGGTGATTTGTTTCTCTTCTCTAGCAGCTTTTAATATTCTGTTTTTATGCTGAATTTCTGGGATATTGGTTATTATATGTCTGGGTGTAGATTTATTTTGGTTATGACTAATTGAGAGTCTATATGATTCATTTGTCTCAATGTCAGTTTTCTTTCTCGTGTTTGGGAAATTTTTGCCTATTACTTCTGAAAATAGTCTTTTTAAATCATTTGTTTTATCACCTTTTTTGTTCATACCTATCAATCTTGTATAGTTTTTCTTTTTATCACCTCACAACTATTGAATTATTATTTCCTGATTCCTTGTTATTTTTAAAAGATCTTTCATTTCCTATTCACTAGCTGCAATCTTGTCTTTGAGGTCTGAAAGTCTATCTTCACATTCATTGAGGTGATTCTTTCAGTTTTCAATAGAATTTTTAATTTTCTGGTTATCTCTTTAAATCTGTTTCATGCATTCTAATTCTTTCTTTCTTTCTTTCTTTTTTTCTTTTTTTTTTGCGGCACCGGGGATTGAACTCACAACCTCGCGCCTGCCAGGGCAGGCGCTTAAGCCACTGAGCTAAACTCCCAGCCCTGGTTTTTTGAGGCAGGGTCGCACTATGTAGCTCAGGCCGGCCTTCCACTCGCGTGGTAGCCCAAGCCGGCCTCGAACCCACAACGCTCCGCCTACCTCAGCCTCCCGAGTGCTGGGATTAAAGGCCTGCGCCACCACGCCCGGCTCTAATTCTTTCTTAAATTATTTATTCAAGGTTTCCACCATTTTGCAGAACTCCTCTATTTTTTTAACTATGTCTTATTTAGACATGTTCAGCATTTCTTTGATTATGTTTATCATTTCTTGGTTTACCAGAGAAATTGTTTCTGATCTGAGTTCCTTTACAACTTCATGGAGTTGTTTCTTTACTTCAATTGCTATTATTTCAGAAGTTCCATGTGCATGGCTTACACTTTCTTCTATGTCCATGCTTCCTAGGCTTGTTTGGGATTGGCTGGAGGCCTACAATTGCATTTTGCTCTTTCATTTTGTCTTTGTACTGTATCCCCCTGGAGCAGCTGAATGTAATACCTCAGTTGTTTCCTGGGTTGAGGATGGCTGCCCATAATGCAGAGAGTTTCCCTTGTTTAGTGACAGTCATTAGGCAGGCCTTCCTTGGTCACTAGTGGCATTTGAATATTACCTGAATGGGGGGAGTACACCGGATGGACCTTTGGCACAACCCATGTAGCACACCAAAGCTCTCCAACTGCTTGGGGTCCCTGGGTTGGGCCCAATCAGGACCCAATTGATGTACCTAAGGTTCCCAGCTGTTTGGGGACAATGGATGGGGCCCTACCAGGTTCTGTGCAAGTTACCAAGGCTTCATGTCTAGGTAGAGTTTGTTGTGCCTTCAGCTTGCATCACTCATCATGTGAAGGTTCCCCAGCTACCTGGAGTTGCTGAGTGGGGCACAATCAGGACCCAAGCACCCTACCAAAGATCCCCAGCTGTTTGGGTACACTGGCCGGGGCCCTACCAGGTTCTGAGAATGGTACTGAGGCTGCATGGCTAGGTAGAGTTTGCTGTGCAAGCCTTCAGCCTGTGCCATTCAGTGTGCGGCATTTCCTCAGCTACTTGGAGTGGCTGGGCAGGTTCTCTCTCTGTCTCTCTCTCTCACTCTGTCTCTCTCTCTCTGCATGTGTATCTATATGTGTGTATATATATATTAATGTAATATATGTATAATATCTACAAATGAATGCATATTTATATATTGTACATTATGTGTATTATTACATATATAATGTATAAATACATATATATCATATATATAATTTAATTTTTATTCTGTTTGAAAATTCATTGGTTGAGATTCATTGAAACCTTCAAAGCTCCCCAACCCACACAGTAACCCAGATCCACTTGTACTCCTGAGATTTGTGCTGATGCACACTCAGTTTCACATCAGCATCTTTCATCTGTTGGATTTTACTGCATCTTAAGGCAAGTTAGTGTTCAGGTTTATGCATATATGGATAAACTGGGAAACAGAACTGACCATCAAGCAATCAGAGAGAAATCCTGGACCAGAATGCAAGATTTCATTCTCCATGGAAATTCCTATCACTCCACCCCACACTGCCATGTGAAGTAACCCACTCCACCTCTCCACATGGAAATAATCTGAACAGACAAGGAAGGAAGGAAGGAAATCTTGACATCTTCACACCTGTTCTGACTTTGAATATTTGAGTGGATGTGTCAAATATACCAGCAATTCGTACATATGTTTGAAAACTAATAGTGAGCAACTGAAACACAAGGCAGCAAGAAAAGGTAGGATTAGGTTAAAAAAAATTCTATGTTAGTTTCAGTGGCAGTAAGAGAACAGAGGGTTATTAGGGAAGAAATAATTACTCCACAGTATGGGATGAGTAAAGATTCAATCTAGGAATGAAATGACTTGGGATAATCATTGCAAAAAAGAAAGGAAAGTCATGATTTTATCTGAGCAATCTTATTTAATTTAGAAATCAGTTCTCTATTGTATTCAGGTATCCACTAAGCTTTCATTTTATTTCCACTTTTTATTTCAGCATGTGTTTCTGCAAAGTCATTGACTAGCTACATGAATTAGTTACATTTTTAGGTCTGGAACAAAACAACTCACATTTGAAACTTAGAAGAAGTTCATTTGTTCTCATGCTTTTCGAGCATTTGCTCTATTAAGGTTGCCTGGCTCCATGGCAGACAGGCTTTTGTGGAGAAAAATTACTCAACTTAGTTCAGCCAAGAAGCAGAGGTAGAGAAAGAGAGAATCAAGGACAAATGTGCACATTCCTGGGTCTCACTTCTGGTGACCACTTGGTCCAGCCAGCCCTTGCCCCACAGCACATTTAGCTATGAATTCATCCGTGGACATTGGATGAGGACAATGTCCATGATCGATTCATCTTTCAAAACCACATAAACACATGAGTGGCATGGGTGACATTTTAGGTCTAAACCATAGCATACAGTGCTAGCAAAATAGTTACAACTCATAAGAGGTGAAAACACTGGAATGAATTCAACTAGGCTTAGGCAAACTCAATCTTGAAATTAGAAGGCAACACTAAAGTTAACATCTGTTATGTGGTGAACTCTAAAAGACTATCTTCATTACTTTGGTTATAATACAAAATTCTGAGTAGATATCTTTCACTATTTGCTTATTCCTCTGCTGAATATTATGTTTTCTTCCCTAGCAGAGTATAAAGTGAGAGGCAAGAAGCTAAAGACTGTTAAAAGAAAGATAAAAATGTTCTTCAATTTGAGTTCATGATACATACGTCATGAATCAGTATTAGTTGGCTAGAACATATCATTATAGAATTTCAAGACTTGGATTCATATATTCATAAACTAGCTGAATTGATAAAACCAAATCTTTATGTGTCTAGCTAGTTCTTAGAGGTACATGAAGCACTTCATAGTGAGAACTTCTCTCTCAAAGAAAAAAAAAACATTAGGCAGGCAGCTACGACTGTCATGACAACAGCAGAAAATGGGGAAAAGAGAAAAGGAAAGCATGTTAAACACCTCTTGCAATGGCACAGTGCACACACTTCTTCCAGAGGTGCTCTCATTTGTTATCCTCATTTTAATCCTCTTAGATGACCACAAGGCAGATCTAGTAAATCTTACCAACATCTGTTGCATTTATTCTGTGAAAGAAAACTGATAAAAAGTGCTCTTCTACTTTGTTCTTACTATGAAAAATTGAAGAAAGAATACTGTTTTTAGTTTTTTCATAGATACTCAGTTTTTATTAGCATTAATTTAATAGGGAAAATTGAAATATTTTACTATTAATAAATTTATTCTTAAAACTACATGGCAACCTGAGATTAATAAACCTTAACTGTGGGATAGTCTATGTCTTGGTTACTTAACACTTGTTGCTGAGACAAAATACCTGACTCGCAAAATTACAGAAGGAAAGGTTTATATCTTATAGTTCTTGGGGGTTTCAGTCCATACTTAGATGGATCCAAGGAAGCATGGTGTAGCAGGGTAACCATTCACAGTGGCTGCCAAACAGCAAGGTTAACTGGTGAGAGAGAAAGAAAGAGAGAAGGAGAGAGAAAGAGAGAGAGAGACAGAGAGAGAGAGAGAGAGAGAGAGAGAGAGAGAGAGAGAGAAAGAGAGAGAGACAGAGAGAGAGACACACACAGAGAGAGAGAGAGAGACAGACAGAAAGAGAAAGAGAGAGAGGCCTTCCTCTCACCCTTACACTATAAGTCAGCTCCAACACTGGGGAGATGCAGCACTCACATTGCCAATCCCAGTGCTAGGCAACAAACCAATCACGAATGACAGACTCGGCCACATCCATATTGCATCAGGCCTTGGCAGGACACAGGGACAAACCCATACATTCTACCCCTAGCCCTCGAAGGACTTATGCATATCATTTAAACAAAAGGTATTTAGTTCATTTCCAATAGTTGTCACAGTCCTAGCAGTCTCAGCATTGCTGAAATGTCCAAGTCCCAAATCTCCTCCAAGATCTATGGAAAACTCATATATAACCCCCTGTGCAAATGTAAGTAAGTTAAACACTTCCAAAATGCAAAGGCACAAGACAAACATTACCACTCCAAAAGTTACAAACAGGCGAATACAAAACATTGGAACCAAAGCAAGTCAAAAATCCAGTAAGGCAAACATGAAGTCCTGGAGTTCTATGCTCAATATCTGAAACAATCTGGTTGCAAGCTCCAAAAGGCTTGAGGGATTCCAACACTGTGGCACTTCCAGGGGTTCCATTTTTTGTAGCTTCTCTCTTAAGCCTACCCTGCTCAATTCTTGCAGGTTTCCTTGGATGATCCAAGTTCCTGGCTTTTTCAAACTTCTGGAATTTCCATTGTACCCTTGGCTTCACCCTTACATCTTTACATATTGCCCTCTGCAGTTGGGGCAGAAGCTGGACATTTTCCTCACACTTAAAACCAATGCCACATGGATGCCTCCAAGGTCTGCTGCCAGCTGGAGCAGCAGACAGGCTTTCTTCTCTCTTGGCTGTAGGGGTTGAATGCCTGGATCACTGAGCTCTCTGAGCCTGATTGTGAGGAAGATATTCTCAGTGCTGCCACCATTCTGAAACCTCCCTTGGCCTCTGTCACAACTCTGGAACGTGGCACTCTGTGGCTTTTTGCTCTGAGCAAACTCTCTCACCTTTGCTGGTTTGAGGCTCCAAAAGGTGGAGGCCCACTGTCCAGGCCATCCTTCTTATTTTTTGTTCCTTCTCAGCAATCGAGACCTCAGCTCTATCTTTTTAGTTGACAGCTTTCTGGTCAAACTCACGTATTAAATCACCATGCTGGGCATTTTGCGCTTGATTTACAACATAAATCTGGCTAAAAGCCCACAGCAATAGCCAGGCCACTGCCTCAACATTAGACTGCCTTGAAATTTCTTTCACCAGATTAATCAATCCACCACCCTTAATCTCAGTGTCAGCAAAGTCTCTGGGCACAAGCAGAATGCAGACAAATTTTCTGCCAAGCTGTAATACACATTGTGAGGAGTCCAACAATCAATGCAGTCCTTCTTCCCAGGGGAAACCTCCTGAGCCTGGTACTTACCAGCATGCTTTCTATCATCCTTCTGTTCTTCTGAGCTCTGACCAGATTTTCCCATACATAACAGCCTAAACTGTTTCAACACCACTCTTTCAGGAAACATCTCCAAACCTTTCCAAACTCTTCCCACAAGCCATTTCCAAAGACTCTTGAACCACATGGTCAGGTTTAGTGACAGCAACAACCCCACCCTTGGTGCCAAATTCAGTCTTGGTTACTTTTCACTCATTGCTGAAACAAAATACCTGATGCCCAAAATTAGGGAAGGAGAGGTTTATTTGTTACAGTGTTTGGGGGTTTCACTTCATACTTAGATGGATCCAAGGCAGCATGGTTTGGCAGGATAGCCATTCATGGTGGCTGCCAAACAGTAAGGTAAACCATCGAGAGACAGAGAGAGAGAGAGAGAGAGAGAGACAGAGAGCGAGAGACACCTCCCTCTTACCCTTACACTTAAAGATGGCTCCACTCCTGGGCAGGTGCAGCACTCATATTGCCAATCCCAGTGCTAGACAACAAGCCAATCATCAATGCCAGACTCAGTCATGTCCAGATTACACGAGGCCTTGGAGGAGACACAGGATCAAGCCCATACTGTCTATATCTCTAGAACTGAATGAGCTCTTTGCTGATAATTTTTCAAATGAATTATTACTTGTATTACATAGATTTGAGATAAATAAAATCACCAAGTACACTGAATTGTGTTGTTTGTTTGCAAATTATTTTTAAATTTCTGTGGCCTATAGGTTTTATTGCACCTTGGGAGTAGAAGTGAGTCAGTTCACTACACTTGCAGTTTGTCTTGCTTTTGTTAAAAATATAATAATCCAGGAATTCCCTTGATTGTACTTGAAAAAGAGGAATGCACTGCTGAGTCTCCTGAGAAATATGACGTGGCTGATTGTTGTGTGGTGGTACCATGACCCAATGGGAGCTCTTCATGGGAAGATCTGGGCCAATCAGGTTTTGCTATTCATAAAATTTGAGAAATAAATCAAATTCTGTCACAAATATTCAGGGACTGACTTTAAATGATGGTAACATATGACACATGAATATATACCATATATCTTCTAAGAATAATTCTATCACGTTGCCTTGCCTAAATTCTGATTGCATTGCTTCACAGTGACAGAAGTCACTACTGAACTTTCACTGTTTCTTTTCACATCAAATAGCTACAGAAAGTTTCTGTCCTAATGTCCAAGATATTTCATTTTCCCTCCACTAGTTTTTTCAAAGCATGGGGACAATGCCCAAATATCTGACATAAAATATTTCTTCTAACATATTATGTTTGGCATATTATTATATTATTCATGATTCATAAAAACAAAAACAATTCCAAATCTCAATTATTGATGAGGAAACTTAATGCCCCAAAGCAACATTATTTCCATGATCAGTGAAATTTAAAGACAAGGCTCATTTTCATTCTTTTGGTTGAACTAGCTTGATTTTAAATTACATTTATTAGTAATTACAGTCACACAACATAATGGGTTTCTTTGTGAGATTTTCATACATGGGTGTAATGTGCTTTGATGGCTTGCGTCTCCCTATTACCCTCAGCTCCTACCTTCCTCCTGACCTGTCTCCTTTTCCTTATGATCTCTATTATCGGGAAATCTGTTGAGAGTCCCAATTGTCTGTCTTAAAGGTACAGCATGAAAAATAAAAAGCAGAGACAAGCTTAGTAATACATGAATAGCTGCGAAGTCGGTGTCTCCTGTTTGGTCCTCCTCAACACTCCAAAACAGTCACTGTTTATTAGGTGTATGAGTGGGGCTAGTGAAAGATTTCAATTTGGCAGAAGAATCAGACTTAAAATGGCATAGATGATAAAATGCTAAGAAGGATCTTGTCCTGTAGTGTAATCCTTGGATGACTAAAGAGGGCATAGATGATTTTATGTTGAGAAGGATCTTGTCTTGGAGTGTAATCCTGTGATGATTCAAGAGGGTATAGACGATCAGATGCTTAGAAGAGTCAATGAGAAATCTCAGATGGGCGGTACCAATCATCATAAAACTCCATTTTATCCCATAGGGAAGTATGCAAAATTAGCCATTGTGAATTTTTGGTCACCAACACTCTATTCTAGTTTCTTTCATATAGTTTTCTGTTTATGCTATACACATTAGGAAAAATACAATGTGATATATTTTTCCAATATTTTTCTTAATGTACACTAATGTTGCAAACTATAGAGTTTTATTTTGGGTACTCAAACATGCATATAGCATATTTTAATTACACCCAACTTCCTTTACCCTCGTTTGTGACCTCATTGCACTCTCTGAAAAGCACTGCCACTCCTCTCATAGCCTTCTTTCTACTTTTCTGTCATCTTATATATTTCTAGATTCTTCATCTTAGGAAAACTTGGTGTTATTTTTTACCCTGAAACTTGTTTATTTCACTTAACCTGATGATCTCTAGTTCCATCCATTTTTCTGTACATGATATAAAACATGTACAGAAAGAAAAATCTTTACAGCTGAATAATATTGTATTGTGCGTATATGCAATATTGTGTTTATTTACTTATTGACAGGGCACCTAGGCTGATTCTGAATCTTGGCTATTATGAATTTTGTCCCAACAAACATGGATACCATGTGCTGACCTTGGTTATGTACCAGAGAGTTGCATATTTCAATCCTAAACTAAAGGAGAAGCCTGGAGTTCCTCCAAAGAACCAGCAATCAGTCCTTCCTGATTTCCCTTTTAGTGTATGCAGGCTATCCATTCACACCACCTCTGTGCCTTCCTCATCCACAAGCTCAGGATGTTTACAAAGTGAGAACCATGGTCCCCTGCTGAGGTAGTTAGTTAAGATTGGGCACATCTGAGTGCCTGGAAGGCTGAACATACTGAAATTATTCCTGAGGAACTTGCTTCTGGATGACTTTTTACACATGGCCTCCCATAGTCTCTCTAGTCAGAAGAAAGCTTGACACTTTTACACCTTTAAGCCTGTGAAGGATAAAGTCTTGCTGATTTGTAAAGTGCTCTTATAGTGGATTAATTGCTTGTCAACTTGGAATACCCAGCTAAATTGAATCAGTGTGGTTCTGGGTGTGAAAGGCCTACCTGAGGATGCTTGCTAATAGCATAAAGCATAGAAATAGAGGGAAAGATGGTGCTGATTCTCATGGAGAAGTTTATTGCACTGGTCCTCCTGATATGAACTCAGCTGCTCTCATTGTTGGAGGAGCTTGGGTCCTCACTGTCCCTAAGGATTGCTGTGGCTAACTTTGGGGATTCTCTGGTCCTTAACCTATATGTCACTTCCTCATTGAGGTGCAGTTCCCTCAGTCTGCTGGCACAGACATTCAAGTTTCTACTACTTTGGGCCTTCCCCTTGCAGATCCTTGGTACAGATTTGGTGTATTGGGTGATATACTATGTCCCACCAAATCCTCATATACTTTTGATGGGACTGAGTCTGGCACTTGTTATTGGTTTATTGTCTGGCATGGGGATTAACAATGTGAGTGCTGCACCCGCCCAGGAGTGGAGCTAACATACAATTAGGCGGGTCTTTCTCTTGCTCGATTCTGCTGTCTCTCACCAGCACCGTGCGGTTGCTGTTTGTGGCTGCCATGAATGGCAGGCCCACCACGCCACACTGCCTTGAAGCCAACTAAGTATGGACTGAAACTCCCGAGAAACTGTAAGAGTAAACCTTTCCTTCCCTAATTTTGGGTGTCAGGTATTTTGTCTCGGCAATGAGTGAGAAGTAACTAAGACACTTGGCATGAGACATTTTCATGCACTCAAGTCCTCCAGCTGGAATTGTGAAGAACATTGCTGTGAGCTCTTGTCCTTCAGTTGGACTTGTGCAGGACATTAGCATGGGATTCAGGTCCTCAGCTGGATTCTTTGAATCTTCAGTGTGTGAAAATGTCTCACACACTCTTTTGCATATTTGGCTGTTTGGGTGACTATTGTAAAGCAATCCTATAAATTGTGTGTCCCATATTAAATATTTCCTTCTAAACCCAGGCTACAACATCTCTCAAGGCCTGTATCTTCCTGTCCTTTTATGAAGTCTATGGCTTCTCTTTAACCTCATCAGCAACCACACCATTTTTGGCGACAAGGTCACAGGTCATTTCTTGTTACTTTTTCAAAGTTTTCTAGTCTGCTTTTTGTCCCTGAACCTCACTACAACCTCACTACTGGCTAAAAATAGTCAGCACTATTCATGTGACAACCTGAATACAGGAGTCACTTGAAAGTACTTCCTTAAGATTGATCAGTCTACTGCCATTATTTCAGTCTTCTATAAAGTCTCAAGACATGTGAAAAATGTAGACAAATATTCTACTAGTGTAACACACACTGATTCTAGTCAAACGGCCAATGGCATCTTTGTTCCAACAGATACATCTTGATCCTGGTCTTTAATGCCTGCATTTCTATCATCATCCTGGTTTCTTGGAACCAACTCAGAATCATCCATTAAGCTTTTATTATGCATTCTAGGGCTTCTCTAGCCACCATCTCCAAATTTTACAAACTCATACTATCAACGAATTCCAAAGTGTTCTAAACCACAGTATTAAATATAGGTACTGCAATGACCCAATTTTCCAGTATCAGGGACCAATTTTATATATTAGTCAGCTTTCCCATGATTGGACAAAATTCCTGATACCCACAAGATAAGAAAGAAGAGGGTTCACTTGGCTCAGGTTTTTAGGGGATTCAATCAATTCTGTGGCCTTTAATTCAGAAGTGTCGTGGTCGAATTGTGAGTTTCAGAGAAGTTGTTTGTGTCATGTTAACTGGAAAGCACAGCAATGGACAGTTCCAGAGAAGAATAGGGAGACAGACAAAGACTTCGTGGTCACACCTTCATCATGGATCCAGATGTGTCAAGATTTGGGTTGCAACTGTCTCCTGGGTGGATCCTCAAGCCCACAAAATTGATCCTTTATCATATCTTCCCCACTAAGATTGTCTGATAGGAGGCTAATATCCAAAGTAAGTGAGGAATTCTCTAAAATTAAAGGCAAAAAACTAAAGAACAATTTAAATATAGTGGCAAAAATGGTCTCATAGACATTTTTCCTAAGAAGATTTAAGAATGATGAACAAATATATCAAAAAAGAAGTGCAAATCAAAACCACAATTCTACATTACTCCATCCCAGTATGAGTGGCTACTATAAAAAAGATTCAGGATAAAAAGAATTGGGAGAATACAGAAAAATGGTAAATCTTCAGTTACATTGATCGAAGCACACATTAGAATAGGCATAATGAGTAAGTATGTGAAATTTCCTCAAAAATTAAAAATAAAAATCAAAGGAAAAGAATACTGCAATAGGATACAGAAATGCCAATCCTACATAGATACCCAAAGGAAATGAAATTAGTTTATCAAAGAGACATTCAAAATTCCATTTTAATTGAGCACTATCCACAGTGGCTAAGAAGTAGAAAAACTCTTTGTGTGCACAGACTAATAAATGGATAAAGAAAATGTGGAATGTATACAAAATGGAATATTATTCAGACTTTAAACATAAAATTCTTTCATTTTTGACCATATGGATGGAAAGGATCATGTAAGTTTCATCACAAAGAAATAATAAAAGATGAAAGATGTAAATGCATTACCTGAGTTAAATATGCAATATGTGCATGTATTAAAATATAGCAGGGTAGCCAATTAATATATACAATGTGAACACATTCCTATCTCAGTAAAAATATTAAAATGTACAAAGAAATTGAATGAACATTTCTTCAAACAGATAATCTAGCAGCAAGCGAGTCCATTAAAAGCTTTCTGAGTCTCATAGTAATTCTAACACTAAACATGCTGAACTGAGGAAGGTGTTGCCACTATAGTCCAATAGGCCCACAAGGTGTTGCTTGCCTTTCTTGGTTATACAATCAGTCAGATGCAACACCTTATCCTTCACATTGGAAAAAGCACTGCTGTATAGCCTAAGTCACTGGACTCCTGGAAACTTCATTGAGGTAAAGGACTCCTAAATTTTAGTTGAATTTAATGCACACTGTCTGATATGCAAATATTTTTCCATCCATTTCACAGTTGTGGCTTTCTCTTGCTCACTTGGTCTAGTCAGCATAATGCTGTACATGTAATGGGTGAGTGTGCTACCTCGTGAAAGAGAAAATTAATAAAGATCCATGGTGTCTTGGTTATTTTCCACTGGTTGCTGAGTCAAAACACCTGACACCCAAAATGAAGGAAGGAAAGGTTTATTTATCTTACAGTTTTTGGAGGTTTCAGTCCATAATCAGCTGGCTCCAAGGCAGGGTGGCATGGCACTTGGGCAACACTTCAAAGCACCAGCCAGAACAAAAAGAGGGAAAGAGAAAGCCTCTTTTTCTCCCTTATATTGTACACAGGACACTCCTGTCTCCAGGGTGGGTGTAGCATTCACAAATCTCCTTGTTCTCCTTTGCACAGAGTGAGGATATTTACAAAGTAAGAACCCTGGCTCCCCACTGAGTCTCTCAGTTAAACTTCTAAACTTCTCAAGTTGACAAAATGTATCAACCATAACACATGGGAAGTAAACTGTGACCTAAGAATTGATATACCTCCAAGGTAGGTCAATAATGGTGCTCTTCTGGTCTTGTCATCTGAAACAAAATAGCTTTCTGTGGGCCTTATAATACCTTAGGAGTAAACGACATTTGTCAAATCCACAGCAGCATGCCGGGCACCAGGTGTGTTAATCTGCTCAAGCAAGGAAACAGCATGTGGTAGAGCAATGGTAGTTTCAGTAACTATTTCATCAAGATTACTGTAATCCACTATCTTTTTGAAAGATGCATCCATCTTCTGCACAGACCAGATAAGAATGTTAAGTGGATATGCAGTGGGAGCCACAGTCTTTGCATGTTTCAAATCTTTGATAGCACCACTATTTTCTGAAATCCCACAGCAGGTGAGACATCATTTTTGATTTACTATATTCCCAATTGCAGATTAGTCTAATGGCTTCCATTTTGCCTTTCTCATCAAAAGAGTACTCATTTTGTGGGTTAGGAAATTCATTCTGAAAAGCATTAAGAATGCTTATCCCAATTATACATCCAGAAAATGGAGGGATTCAGGAACCTGCTGAGACTTCTAGGAGTCAGTTGTTGGGTAAAACTCCATTGATCAAATGATTACCATAGATTCTGTTCTTTCCCTAGAGGGCCACCATTATGCTTCACATCTCCTAGAATCAGTTTTGGTTCAGAATCAGTGTTCAGTTCTCTCTAAAGGGTGGAATTATTTCCTTAGACTCAATGTATGCTTACTATAAGTATCTTTAGGGAAAGATGGGAAAAATAACAGTGTATATTTTTGTTAGTGCATGTTCCTTCCTCAAGGAGCTACACACTCCCCTTTACTCAACTGGTTCTGGAAGTGTCACGATTCTCTGTTGATACGCTTAGGCTCTCCATCATGAGAAGTATATTCACCTTTCATTTGGTGACTAAACTCTTTCACTTGTTCTCTGCCTCTCTGGGATCCAGCTATACTAATTGCATTGAAGTTTCCCAATTTTGTGAGTACATTCCCCACCATAATCCCTGGCAACTGAAAAGATCAATGATGGAGATCTTCAAGGACGCTAGTACTCCTTTCACAAATCTGGTTTCTGTGACGTCTCAGTGTGGATGATTAGGTTTATCTGGAAAATCCACTCCAGTGTTCTCATTTTTATGAGACTTTCAATAGCATCTTCAACAGTCAATAAAGAAATGTCAGTCACTTCCACTGCATTAACAGTGGAATGTCATTTGAATGTTTCAAAACATTTAATATTTTCAGCCAATCTACCAAAGAAAATATTAAGACCTTTTAACTATATGAGTTGTAACATTACATTTTGAACCCCTAATAATGGGCCCATATCAAGAAACTCAGCTGGCTAGGTTTATGTTTCCTGCTTCATTTTTGCACACTCTTAGTATCAATTCTCATATCTGTTCCTCAGACTTCAGCATGAAAGTATTAGGCAACTTGAAGTTCTTTGAGAAAGTAGTAGCTCCTCATTGCTCAGGTTGCATATCTCACCATTTGAAATATCAGAGATTTTAGTTGGATTATAAGACTCTAGACAAATGTTGGTGGTACTAGTTGGATCTGAAAAGGGTCTTACCTGAGAACCACATCAGGGTAGTTCTTTACTGTTTCTATAGTGAACAGATAAGCAGTAGTTTGAGATATAGTTGCACAGGTGAAAATAACAGGGTGTTATGGTTTGAGTCTGGATGTTCTCTCAAAGCTTCATTCAGTCAAGGGGGCAGTCTTCCAGAATATGTGATTTATTCATGGTTCAATGCTGGGATTATTGGTGTGAGTGCTACACCCACACTGGAGTGGGTGTGGCCTACATACAATGTAAGGGACAGAAAGAGTCTTCTCTCCACATTCATCCATTTTTGCTCTTTTTCCTTTTGCTGCTTGGTGCCACCATGAATAGTTGCCCATGTGCCATGCCACCCTGCCTTGGAACCAGTTGAAGTATGAACTGAAACTGCCACAAACTGTGGGCTAAATAAACATTTTCTTCTTTATATTTAGTCATTGGCTATTTTGTCTCAGCAAGCAGGGAAAAATAACAAAACAGAAATCAGTACCAGAGAAGTGTGGTTGTTTCTATGACTATACCTGACCATTTGGTTCAAGAACCTTTGGGAATGGCTTGTGGGAAGAGTTTGGAAAGGTTCAGAGAAGTCACCTGAAAGAGAAGAGCTAGAATGCCTTAGGATGTTCTGTATGGGAGATTCTGGTTGGAACTCACAGAACCAGAAAGCGGAGAGAAATTCTGCTGGTAAAGACCATGTCCAGGAGGTTTCTGCTGGAAAAAAGTACAGCATTGTCTGCTGGGGTCCAGGCAATGTATACTATGGATTGGCAGAAAATTTTCCTCCATTTTTCTCATATCTGGAGAATTTGCCTGAGACCAAGATTAAGGGTGATGGATTGATTAATCTGTCAGAAGAAATTTTAAGGAAGTCAAATGCTGAGTTGGTGGCATGGATATTATTGGGGGGTTTAGTGAGATTTCTGTTGTAAATCGAGAGCAAAGAGCCCAGAAGGATGGCTTAAAATTTGAGTTTGACCAGAAAAGAAGCTCCAATAAAGCTGTAAAGTTAGAGCTGAGGAGGTCTCCATTGCTGAGAAGTAACAAGGGAATAGAAAATATGGCCTGAGGTCATCACAAGAAACAGAATGTCTCCACCCTTTGCAGTCTCAAAACTACAAAAGTAAAAGACTTTGCTTTGAGGAGAAAGCCACAGAACATTGTGTTCTAAAATGGCTGTTGCAGCTGCACCAGATTCCAAAATGGTGATGGTCACACCAGCTTCCAAAATGACAGCAGCTGTACTAGGTTCCAGAATGGTGGTGGTCCAGAGAGTATGTTATTTGGAATTGGATTCAAAGGTCTCAGTGATACAGGCACTTGACTCCTACAGCCAAGAGAAGAGGAAGTTTTGCTACTGTTCTAACTGGCAGACGACCTTGGCATCACGTGTCACTGGGTTTAACTGCATGCAGAATAGAAGAGTTCTGAGGTTAAAAGTTTTTCTCCCCAATCTCAGAAGGCCCAGGAGCGCAGGCAGTTTGCCCTCAAGAGGGCAATGTATGAAGCTGTGAGTGTAAAGCCAAAAGTGCAATGGAAAAACCAAAAGTTTTGAAAAGCCAGGAACATGGATCATCTAAGGAAAGCAGAAAGGATTGAGCAGAGAAGCCCTGAGAGAAAAGCTTAGGGAGTATAACCACCAGAAGTACAATAAGGGCAGAGTTATGCAGATCTTTTGGAACTCACACCTTACCACAGATTTCTTTGGATATTCCATGTGGAATTACAGGACTTAATGTTTGCCCTCCTGGATGTTGGACTTCCTTTGGTCCCATTCCTTTGTATTCCCCTGTTCGTACATTTTGGAATAGCAATGTTTTTCTTTCTTTCTCCTTTCTTTCTTTCTTTCTTTCTTTCTTTCTTTCTTTCTTTCTTTCTTTCTTTCTTTCTTTCTTCTTTCTTTCTTTCTTTCTTTCTTTCTTCTTTCTTTCTTCTTTCTTTCTTTCTTTCTTTCTTTCTTTCTTTCTTTCTTTCTTCTTTCTTTCTTTCTTTCTTTCTTTCTTTCTTTCTTTCTTTCTTTTTTCTTTCTTTCTTTCTTTCTTTCTTTCTTTCTTTCTTTCTTTCTTTCTTTTTTGGCACCAGGGATCAAACTCACAACCTTGCGCCTGCTAGTCAGGTGCTTAAGCCACTGAGCCAAACTCCTAGCCCTACTTTTTGAGGGTTGCACTGTGTAGCTCAGGCCGGCCTTGCACTTGCATTGAACCACAAGCCGGCCTTGGACTTACAATTCTCCTCCTACCTCAGCCTCCTGAGTGCTGGGATTAAAGGAATGCACCATCATGCTTGGCTGGAATAGCAATGTTTTTCTTGTGCAATTGAGTGTTGCAAGTGTTTAACTTTCTTTTCATTTGAACAAGGGCTCACAGCTAAGAGTTGCTTTAAATCTCAGAGGAGTCTTTGGACTTGGACTTTTTAGCAATGCTGAAAGTGTTAGGATTTTGGCAACTCTTGGAGATGGACTAAATGTCTTTTGCATAAGGAATGTTCATAAGTCTTTGGTAGGCCAGGGATGGAATGCTATTTTGAGTTTGAGTGTTCCCCCGAAGTCTCATGTAATCATGGGGGCAGACTTCTAGAATTTGTGATTAATTCATTGCCCAGTGCTGGAATTTTAGATGTGAATGTGACACCCAACCTAGGGTGTGTGTGGCTTACCTGCAATATAAGGGATAGAAAGAGTCTTCTCTCCACACTCCACCCTTTTAAATATTGTTGCTTTTGCTGTTTTCTGCAGCCATGAAAGGTTGTCCCTTTGCCACACCACAGTGCTATGGAGCCAGATGACTATGAACTGAAACTTCCACAAATTCTGTGCTAAATAAGCCTTCTTCTTTAATTTGGAGTGTATGGTAGTTTCTCTCATCAATGAGAGAAAAGTAATCAAGACACATGGGATGGGCATGATAATATTTCTTCCACTGAGCCTGGAAATATCTCTTCATCTTGGAAAATATCTCATTAGCATTTAGAAGCTCAATATCCCTAGCTTCAATTTCAGCCAAAATATCTCCATACCAATTTGCAGCACACAGTTATTTTCTGATTAGCACCCACATTTCAAGTGTAGAAATTCTTGGAAGCTTAGTGCTAAACTTGAGCTGTCTTTCCACCACTTGCATAATGAGGGCTGGTTTTCGGTTTTTGGTAATTGTATTTCTATGTCTAAAGAAAAGAAGATTCTCCTTCAGGAAGACACTTGGAAGACTTTGGATAGTTCAGACATGTCTGGAACTGGGAATTTGAATCTTTGATCTTGCTCTTATCCCTTCTTACTTTGTCCATGCACTTAGAAATCTTTACATGCCCATGTGTGTCACTGGTTTCCATTATTAATTTGTCCACAGATGATAAGAGAAGTAAAACAGCAACATCATATTTTTGCTTTCCCCAACAATTTGGAAACTAATGTATATAGATTCAAAAAATTCCTTGCTGCTCACAAGTGGTGAATTAAGATAGTTAAACCAATGTATGTGTCTCTTATCTAAATTAGAACACTACATGAACTTTCAGTCTGCTTTACATTGTCATATGGAGAAACCATGGCAACTTTAAGATTTAAAGAGCCAAAATCTGTATTAGTTATTGCCCTCTAGAAGAACAGAGTGAAGAAAAAATAAATGTATAATCATTCCAGGGGATGTAAGTAGCTTTAATGCGTCAGAAGCAGGAGACTATAGAGGCCATCTGTGAGTTCAGAGATGAAGAGTTCCACAGTGGTCATCTGTGTGCTGGAGACTCACAGGATTCAGTAGTAATTAACCCTGTAAAGATGGAAACTACAAAGCAACAGGCATCAAGGATGCAGTGTCAGGCCTAGACTGAAGACCTGGAAGTTCTTTATAGAATCTCTGGTACAAGTCTTCACTGGAAGATTGAAGAAGTTTGAGACTGATGTCAAAAGGTGCTGGACATCTCCAGTTAAAGACAAATTTTCAACTTCTTTTCATTATTTTATTCCACCCAGGTTACATGCTTACTTTTTGTTGTTATGCTCATATGTGAAAGATCTTCCCCCTCATTTTGATGGCCTACAAATCAATCATTCACATACACATCCAGAAAAAGAAATGCTAAGCATTTATTAATTCACTCAAGTAGATGCATGTCTAAGTGTGGCACCAATTAAACAGAACAGGGATCCCAAATATACACACAAATCCACAGACTATTTTTTTTTTATGCTAAGAACACTAATTCAAGTGAGTCATTTCCAAGAACGGTCATGGGAAAATTGAATTGTTTTCTCTCATCAGTAACAAAAACCAATGCAAAATGTATTGAAGACTTAAGCGTTAGACCTGAAACTCTTATACTACTGAAAAGAAAAAGAAGAGGAAGACATGAAGAAAATGATCAAACTATCAAACAATGCATGCACAAACAGCTTTTTTTGATGAACTTACAAAGATTAGTAGTGTAGTTATCTATCTTGTATATGTATATGCATACACACACACATATATATATGTATACGTATATATATAAATAAAATTTTCTCTTCTTCCTTTCCTCCTTTCTCATATTCCAGTTCTTTCCTTTTGAGTACTTTCTTTCCCTTTCATTTTCATAGTATCTAACCTAAACAACTACTTCTATGATAGCAATATGCAATATATTAACTAGTGTTAATTTCCTACTATTTTTTGATATTCTGAATCATTTCTATCTTTTTCCTTTGCTTTGTTTTTAAAATAAAAAAAAGAACGAGAGGAAGTGCTTCAGCACATAGGAATAGGAAAAGATATTTGGGCAAAATCTCCAAAACACAGGAAGCAAAGGCAATATTGTGCAAATGAAAGTACAGAAAATGCAAAGCTTTTTATTAATAAAGGGAGAAGCAGTGTGAAGAATGGGGGAAAACATTTGCAAACTAAAAGAATAAATATATTTGTATCTAACAAGTAGCTAATATACAGAATATATAAGGAACTAAAAACTCAATAGAGAAACAAATATATAAATAAATCACTAAGATTATTTTAAGTGAGCAAAAGACCTAATTAGACATTTCTCAGAAGTAGATATACAAATGGCCAACAAGTATATTAAAAAGTTTCACATCACTAATTATCAAGACAAATAAAATCAAAACCTCAATGAAATATTACCTTTCTCCAGCAAGAATGACAATTATGAGAAATACTAAAGGTGAAAAATGATGGTGACCAGATGGAAAAAATGCCACGGTGGGACCCTGTTGGCAGGCATGTGACTTAGTAACACTGCTACAAACAACTCTGTGGATATTCTTGGTACCAGGATTGAACTCACAACCTTGCTCCTACCAGTAAAGCGATGGATCCACTGAGCTAAATTCCCGACTGTTCTTCAAATATTAAAATTGAAGCTAAAACATGATGTAGCAATTCTTCTTTAGAATATACACCAAGAGAAATGAAAACTGCCCATTGAAGAGAATTTTCACTACTATGTTTGTTTCAACAATATTCAATTTCAACAATATTCGTAAGTCAGTCATTTCTGAAGAAATCCTGATGTATTTCCTTATGATGTCATTTGAAAACAACATTTCAGCTCTACCTAGTTTCAGGCTTTGAATTTTTTAATAAGCACATCTTAACTATACAAGACCATGGATTCAATTGCAGTGTTTCCGGCCATGCTCACACTGTGCTTTGACCATGTCACCATCAACTTTCCTCCATCTCTTTTCTCCTATTTGCATAGTCTTAGTGACCTTAATAGTCTCCGTTCTATGATAATGTCATCCCTACATTCTAGATACAATATATGGAAAAACATGCAACTCTATGAATCTGGCTTATTTTCATTAACATGTTATCTCTAGTTTCAGCTATTGTCCTGCAAATTAAATAATCTTATTTTCTTCATGACTAAATAATATTCAGTGTGTGTTTGTACCACATTGCCCCCTTCCATTTATCTGTTGATGGCGAATTAGCCTGATTCCATAACTTCGGCCATTATGAATTGTTTGTGATAAAATGAATACATAGGTACAATAATACCTCAGTTCACAAACTATTCTGTTTCCAAATCATTTAGTTCATGACAAAAAGCATTCAGCAAAATTTTGCTTCTGTTCACAAATTCTGCTTTGGGTGACAAACATGATGATGATTGCCTCCCCTGCCCCACGCAATTGCAGCCATCTTCATCAAAATCATAAAGCAAATTTAATTCATTAACCAAGGTGCTACAGAATTGCTACATTATGATGACTTGATTCATTTGGGTGTACACTGATAAGTTGTATAGCTGAATGAAATGGAGGCTCTCTGTTTAGTTTTTAAAGAAACATCTATGTCAGTGATGGTGAACCCTTTAAAACTTTCAATGATAACAAAAAACCTGCTGTGGCACTAGTGCCACAGGTTCACCACCATGGTTCTACACTGTTTTACACATTGGCTGCAATAGTTTACCTTTCCACCAACAGTGTGTAAGAAACCTTTATCTCATGAATTTTCCTCAGCATTTATTATTTCTTTGTATTCTCAATAACATCCATTTGACTGGGATAAGATGGGATATCAAAGTAGTTTTGATTTTGCATTCCCCTCACCGGCTAAATATACATCTGAACTTCTCTTAAGAAGGATCTTTATTCACAGGAGTACTTGCTCCTTTTGCACTAAATTTCTTCTGTGCTTTAGCAATGAAATAAATATTTTTAGATTGTTACATTTGCTGCATAGCAGTCAAGATGTGGAAGAAAATTAAATGTCCAATTATAGATGATGGATAAAATAAGTTTTACACACATATAAATGGAACAGTATTTGGTCTTAAAAACTGAAACAAATTAGTCTGTGAGCAACACAAAATGACCATGGATAGCATTATGCTAAGAAAAATTGATCTGACAGAGAAGGGCAAAAAGGGCATGATACATCTAAATTATACTAAAGCACAGACTCAGAGAGCAAAATGGCAATGACCTAGACCTGTGCAAAGGGGATAGTGAGATGTGAGTCAGACAGTGGAAAATTTAGGATCCACATGACGAGTAAACTGTAAAGGTCCACATACCATCCAACTGAGCCTGTATTAATGATAGTGGATACATAAAATTTTGTTGAGAAAATAAATCTTGTGTTTAGAATTCTTAATATTACAACAAAAAATAATAATAGTTATAATAGTAATGAAAGTAGTTTTTTTAGGTAACTGGATAGGTAACTGGAGGAATCTATTGCATAGATAATGGTAACAATATCACGTATGTACACATACCCCCAAAACGACGAAGTCTTTGATATTATATAAGAAAAGTTTTTTGAAGTCAATTGTACTTCTAAGAAGTAGTTTTAAAAAGTAAACTGCAGTATACTTATTTTGAATAAAATTTACATATATACAAATTTACACATTATAAACACAACAGAAGTTATATATCTGAAAAAAGCTGACACCTAGATTGACAAAAGGAACTGGCACTAATGATTTTAAGTTATTCAAAGGTGTATATAGAGACCTAACAAAAGATGATATACTAAAGTTCAGTAATATATGGAAATGTATAAAGCATCATCAGGTACTTTCAAATCAAAACTGCAATATTTTACCAGTGTAGAAGAAGAACTATTAACCTAAGATGGAATGATGAGAACAATCTTTGTGTTTAACTAGCTCCCCAATGGTGTTCTCCAGTGTTGACCAGACCATGGGACAACAGCAGTAACCGTAACATGGAGTCATCTGGGCTTTCTTTCTGCTCCTAAAACACTGTGGGAAATAGGGAAAGCAGTTTCAAAGCCAAGGATTTTTAAGTGATTCTCATTAATTTTAACCCCTCACAGTTTCAGCTCTCCAAGCAACCAATAGTGCATTTCCAGAAGTGATTTATTGCTGGTAAGCAGAAACAAGTAACTCCTGTGACAAATGTCACTATGAGAAATACATCACTAATCCAAAAGCTGGAGTGACACCACTACATGATTCATATGGCACTTAGCTCCTCTAACACCACAAATTTATCTATAGGAAGGGGTGTCTCACATGTGTGTTCCATGTTCAAGGAATGGAATTGCCATTCAAGTGTGGTTGATCTCTAGCATGTTCCTCTGAGCAAAGTTGTTTCATCAAAGGGGATAATTAATTCCTGAGAGAGAAAACATAGATGCAAATTAAGATCTCTCAATCTTTATTGAAACCACTTTAAATAGTGTGACATGTCAAGGGGAAAGTATTTTTTGTTGTGGTTCACATATTCCAAAGCAACATCCATCCTAAGTGTGGGAACCATTTGAAATGTTTTGCTTCAAACTTTCTCTCTTCTTTGCTTCAGGACCAGAGTTACAAAATTAAGACCATTTTTCTGTAGTATATCAGAAGAAACCATTCTAAATCTGAACCCCAGGTTTTTTCTGAAAACCTTGTTAGGCTTTAGATAAAAACTTTGAGGCTTTAAACTTACAATGGCACTCCCTTGTATTTTTGATATAGAATTTTCTAATAATCTCTTTGAAAGTGTATGGATTACTTCTTAATGAAAGATTTTTTTTTGTTCCAAATAGTCACTTTGAAGATGAAATTGTTTCCAAAACTGCCCAAGCATTATTGAAATCATCTAAGTGTATGAAGGTAAGATTTTATCTTTGATATAGCTTATTTCACATCTTTATTTTTCAAATAGAGCAATCATTACAGTTGTCAAATAAATCATATATTGCACCCTCACCCCAAGTTTTTAAAAAACTGCTAGTAAGTGTCATGAAGCTAATTTCACACTGAACAATCAGAGACTCAAAGACACGAAGAAATTTATACTCACTTCTCTAAAATCAGAAACAGCATTTTGTCAAGAGCAATCTCAGTTACTCACTAAAACTAATCTTGCACATGAAAAACAAATTTCGATTGCATCTCAAAGGCACAAAATAAGAATATATTAATATTAACATACTAATATTATACACTGCTTCTTAGAAGTACAATTAACTTTCAAATAATTTCCATATATAATATCTAACATATTGTTATTTTTGAGATTTGAATACATATGTGATTTGATTCCACTCTCTATGTGATGAATTCCTCAAGGTATCTATACTGACACCTAACAAAATGAACTTCTGCTTTCATTACAATTATAAGTATTATTATTATTGTTGTCGTTATGTTAAGAATACCTAGTTTAAGGGCCAGGAGTTTGGCTCAGTGGCTTAAGTGCTTGTCTGGCAGGTGAGAGGTTGTGAATTCGATCCCTGATGCTGAAAAAAAAAAAAGGAAACAAATGAACAAACAAACAAACAAACAAAAGAATACCTAATTTAATATTAGTATAATAAACAAGTATTGGTGAATTGAAAGCCTAATACAGTGAATTCTCTCTGAGGTCAACTGCTATGAAATGTCCTTTTGACTTTTATAAATGTATGATGGTGAGGACTTCTCCTGAGTTTATAGCATAGTAAAATCATTGTCTGTTTTATTGCTCAAACTGTCAGTTCTGCTTCTTTGTTGAATGCATGCATGGTGCAGAATTAAATATGTGACCAGAACTATGTTTTATGTTTTCACATAACAATAACTCATATAAGAAGTGTGAATCATTATTCTCAATCAGATTTTTGACACAATGATGTAGATGTGCAAAATGCCAGGAAATATACACAGGAAAGAGAATTGCCAAATGGAAGATAAGGATTCTAATCTTAGCCTCATGACTCTTATTGCTCTAAACCCAATACTCTTAACCACTCTGACAAATGTTTTCAAACAACCTCAGCAGAAACTGGGTTCACAAAATGAGCAGAGGAGCAAGTTAAGATTCATTTTCCTAGTTCTTGGGCATTAAAATATATTATCACTTGTCTATAAAAACACCAAAGTTGCATTTGAAGAAGTGCAAATGAAGTAATAATCACTATGCTCCTATTAAACAAGACTGCATTACCTTTGATTGCTCAAACATGACATTATGGTGTATACAGGTTAGAGTGAAGAACTTAAAGAAACATATAAATTAGGAAATGAAGGCCAAAAAATAAAATAATGACAGCTTTGCTATCATTCTTGGCTATACTATTTATTAGTTGCCTTTCCTGAAGCAGAGTCCTTTGACATCTTTGGGTTTCTCTTATAATTAAAATAAATTAAAGTTAGGTAATAATGACAGTGTTAACCAAACAGTGTGTGTTTAGTGGGGATTAAGCAAATAAATGTCTGTAGAAACACTTAGAATACATGATATATTCAATGCATATTAGTTAATATTATCATTGTTACTCTAACAGAAAACCTTAGTCTCTGAGAGCCTTTCTCTATGTGTAAAATGTACTAAATAATATCAACCACATAGGTCATCCTAAGTATTAAATGTAATCATGTGTGCAAAGAACTTGGTACTATGATTTGCACAAAGCAAACTAAAATTTTAATTAAAGTGTTAGTTAATATAAATATATTGGATTTAATGAAAAACATTAAAAAATTTTACAATAATTCTTTTATATTTCCATTGCATTTGCCTCACTATTGCCCTGCCACTGTTTACATGGACTGTCACATATTTACCTAACTGAGACTCCTGTCTTTGGCTTCCTCCTGTTACTACACATCACACTGTTAGATCCAGGAAAAGGAAGTCATTCATGAGAGTAATATCCAAGATTTGCCCTTCTTTAAATTTCATGTCATCCCTTTAACTGATTTTCTTAATTATCTTTCATAATAACCCATTTCTTAGTAATAAAGAATAATGCTGTCATTTGCATCGATGATTATGTCAACCTTCCTCTGAGTACTTTGATACGCATAGCTGGCAATATGATTGAAAAAAGTTACTTCAATTTGGGCTCTTAATCATTTCAATGAAGCATACTTTTTTGGCCTGCTGTCTTTTGTGTTTACAAGTGTTCCTCATGAATATCTTCTGTAGAATCTTCATCCACAAGAAGACTTGAGAAATGTACAAGAACTTATAGTTCTTCATTTTAATTCAAAAAAGCAAAACAAAGCAAAAGAAAAGAAAAACAGAAAACTACATATAATTTTACAACTCAGTAGCATTTATTACTTACTAGGATCAAAAAACACAAGGATATGAAGCAGGTAAAACTGTCACTAACTTGTGTGTTAAATATTTGAATTCTTTGACACATTTTTATGTTCCTCTGCTTTGTAAAACACTATAAACATTAAAAGACATTGCGTTACTCTAAAAAACAATGTATTGACTTTTTTCAGGTAATATAATTAATTTAAAAGTTAATTACATGGCGAATAAAAACAATGTCACTGAATTTGTTTTACTGGGACTTACGGAAAACCCAGAGATGCAGAAAATAATAGCTGCTGTGTTTTTGCTTGTCTATGCCATCTCCATGGTAGGAAATGTGCTCATCCTTATCACCATCATTGCCAGCCCATTACGGAAGTCTCCCATGTACTTTTTCCTGGCCCATCTCGCCTTCATTGATGCCTGCTACTCCTCAGTCAATACCCCAAAATTGATCATAGATTCATTGCATGAAAAGAAGACCAGCCTATTCAATGAGTGTATGACTCAAGTCTTTTCAGAACATTGGATTGCTGGTGCTGAGGTCATCTTGCTGACTGTGATGTCCTATGACCGCTATGTAGCTATCTGCAAGCCCTTGCACTATGCAACCATCATGAACTGGAGAGTGTGCAGCCTGCTAGTGGGAGTGTCGTGGATGGGAGGTGTTCTTCATGGAACCATACAGATCCTCTTCATCTTGCCACTCCCTTTCTGTGGCCCAAATGTCATTGATCACTTTATGTGTGACCTAAACCCTCTGCTGGAGCTGGCCTGCACTGATACCCACACTCTGGGGTTGTTTGTTGCTGCCAACAGTGGCTTCATCTGTCTGTTAAATTTCCTGCTTCTCATGGTCTCCTACACAGTCATTCTCTTCTCCTTAAGGAGCCACAGTGTGAAGGGGAAACAGAAAGCCCTCTCCACCTGTGCTTCCCACATCACAGTGGTTGTCTTTTTCTTTGTGCCATGCATATTTGTGTACATGAGACCTGCAAGAACTCTACCCATGGACAAAGCAATTGCCGTTTTCTACACCATGATAACTCCCATGTTAAATCCTCTGATCTATTCCTTGAGAAATGGTCAGATCAAAAATGCTCTTACGAGTTCTTTTGGTAGGAAAGTTCTTTCAGGTGATGAATAAATGTCTTTTGAGTTCAACATTGATTTTAAAGATGGAAAGAACAAAAAGACAATTTTTAATTCTCTCACCAAGGAATACTTACAGGCCATATAAAAACATACTGTCATTCATATATGTTGCACTAATGGTGTAGAAAATGTTAGACACTGTAACTCAGGGCCACCCTTTGTATATTTGGAAAATTTCATCCCATCACAGCTTAGTTTTCTTAGCTTCATCTATGCAGCTATGTTCATATGCCTTTATTCAATTAAAAATTAGGCAAATGGTTAAATTAACAGTTTCATTTAAAAAGAAAGTTTTGTGCTAGTATTGTTTGGAGAATCTTATAAGCTCATACCTTGTATGGTGATTAACTACTTTAAAGAAAACTATATTGCTATTCTCCTATTATACTGTTATGAAATTTTGTTTTAATTTTCTTATAAAATAAAAAATAATAACGTGTTACTGTTAAGAAGTAATGTCTACAAGACTTGAAAAATGTAAGTACAGCTATTATACTTAATTCATTCTGTAGAAACCCTGGTAGTAGGGAAGTTCTTAAAATACACACCTTGCTGAGTCAGAACCCATAGTATGACAGATTTTTCAGACCATACTCTCCACTCCCACGATCACTAGAGGTGATGATGAAGGAATGAATAATCCGATATGATCATTACCATTTTCAAGAAAGAATTTTTCTGGGCATATTCTATGTGGTAGCTGATTATCTGACCATAAAGTCTAAAAACGTTCATTAGAATCACTTGTGACTTCACGTGTGAAATTGGTGGCCATTTCCTTCCAGCAACATTACCCTATCTGTGATGGTTAAGCTTAATTCTGAACATACTTGATTTGAAAGCAAACTAGGGGATTATGTGCTCACTGTTGGGTGTGTTCTGATGAGTCACTGTGGCCTGACCTTGTTTAACATGTCTGGATGCCTTTTCTCCACTCATGTTTCTCTGCTCTGTTTTGCTCAGCTAAAAATTAAACCCTGCTGTTCCAGCACACACTCTGCCATCATGTCCTTGCCTTGGAATGAACTGAGAATGATCTGAATCTTCTGAAACCATGAGCAAAAGTAATTCTCTTTAAAACGAACATATCATGTAGTTTGTATAAACAGTAACAAAGAAGTGTGCACATTTCTTTAATTATACCCCACTGTGTGTTTTGAAAGTCATTGGAACTGGTTTCCTTGATAAGTTCAGGAAATTTTGGAAACGAAGGCCTGAGAAGCTCTAGAATGCTATAAGAGAAACCAAATGAGTGATACTGATCATGGCTTAGACAAGCAGAATGCTGATGGGAATGTGAACAGCAAATGTCAAGATCAGTAAGTTTCAGTTGAAAACAAGGACTGCATTGCCAGCTACACACTGTCACAAATAAAGATAATAAAAATGTAATATTAACATGTTTCCATTTTCTCAGTCTTCTACAGAGTATTCTATAACTCCGTAGAAGACTGAGAATAAGGTCAGTGACTGATCTTGTAAAGAAACATTAAGACAGCACAAAATTCAGGTTGTGGCATATTTGTTGCTAGCTGCTTTTAGACAGGGGTATAGTGAGAATTGGAGACCAAAATTCAAAGCTAAAAAGTTAAATATTGACCCAAAATAACTGTGTATAAAGCTGTGGATAGGCCATGGTTGCTGAGAGATTAGTGCCATTAATAAAAAATAAAGTACTTTATACAACAACAAGAAAAAGGGGCTTTGAGGGCAGCTTGGAAATCAGCGAAACTCCACCTACTGTTAGCTGAGGGAAGAAATGTGTCAAACTTCTATTTGAGAAGAGTGCCTGGAACGAACACTTGAGAAGGGCCTCCATGAGAATTGGTTGTCTGGGATCCTTTCACATTGCTCAGATTCTCCAGCACTCAGTGTCCACTCCACTCTTATGCACAGAAACCTGATTGTGACTCCAGTTGACAGCAGGCCTGGATGTCACCCAGGCTGTGATAGTTCTACCAATAAGCAGAAGACAAGAGTTATGGGTTAGTGGGCCTCTATCCAGATTTCAGAAGAAGGTACAGGAGGCCAGAAAAGTGGTCCCTAAGAAGGCAGTGTATGAATCTATGGTAAGGAAATCAAAGCTACACTGAACCCCAAAGATAGCGATGCCAGCAATGTGAATACCTGTAGAGCAAAGCAATAGGCCATGATCAGAGTGAACTCAAGAGAAAAGTCATGTGGGCTGCAATCAGCAGCAAGATGTGCTCTGCAATTTCAATTCTGTTACCATAAGCCTTGCATGCTGCATAAAGAACTGGAGGACTTCATTTTTGCCATATTAGGATTCAGTTTTGCTTTGCTCTGGTTCCTCATATCTCACCATTCTTTCCTTTTGAATGAGAGTGTTTACTCCACGTCATTGTTCCTTCAGATTATGTAACTTGTTACACAGATTCACAGCTATTAGTTTGTCTTGAGTCTTAAAAGGACTTTGACTTGAAGCTTTGAGGCTTTGAAGAAAGGATTGCTATTCTATAAGTACAGGCACTTGATGTCATAATTTTCGGTTAATTTTTGGTATCAATTCTTTAATAAAAGTTGCTTTTAGAAGTGCAAAAACTCTGTATAGACACTAAATAATTTCTGGATTAAATAATTTTTATTCAGTTTTTAATTTCACTTTAGTGTACAGGTGATTATTATTTATTTATTTATTTACTTAAGAGAAAAACAGACACATATAACAAAGACAAAAAGCAAAAGAGACAAACAAACGACTAGAGTAAATACACAACAGTAACATTACAGGTTTACAAAATAGGATGATAGAAACTTGACAATGGTTGCAATATTGCGTAACGTTATCTTCAAAATGATTGTTTACATTTACAGAAATAGACATGTAAAATTGATCTAATCATATGAGTATTAACTGTTCTTTCTCAATAACGAACACATTCAGTAGTGTGTTCGTTTTAATTATCTTACATATACATATATACAGATTTATATCTTTTCCTTGTCCCTTCCCTCTTACCCACTTTTCCCTTCTCAATTACTTTTGCTCTTTGAGCTGTTTTTTACCCTTACATAGTATTTATTATAGGTTTTGGATCATACATACTTTTTCTCTTTCTTACACTAGGGAGAAAATATGGTATTTACACATGTGGGTTTGATTTATCTCACTTATGAGTATGGTCTCAAGTCATGTCCATTTACTTATAAAAGTCTCAATGCAATATTTCTTAATAGCTAAGTAGTACTCCATTGTATAAAAATACCACATCTTTTTTATCCATTCTTTGATTGATGGCACTTGGGTGGTTTCCAAGATCTGGCTCTTACAATTTGGGTTGCTATAAACATGGGTGCACAGGTATCACTGTAGTATGATGTTTTCAATTCTTCTGGGAAAATGCCCAGAAGTGGGATAGCTGGGTTGAATGGGATCTCTAATCCTAGCTTCTTGAGGAATCTCCACACTGACTTCCACAGTGGTTGCACCAGTCTACACTCCCACCAACAGTGGAGAAGAGTTCCTTTTTCCCCACAGCCCCTCCAGCATTTGTTTTTGCTTGATTTTTTAATCTTGGTCATGCTTTCTGGAGTGAGATGGAATCTCAGTGTTGTTTTAATGTGCATTTCCCAAATGACCATTGATGTTGAACATTTTTTCATATATTTATTTGCCATTTGTATTTCTTTCTTTCAGAAGTGTGTATTTATCTCAGATGCCCATTTTTGGATTGGGTCCTTGAATTTTAGGGGCCTGATTTATTTTAATTCTTTATACATTTTAGATAGAAGTCCTTTGTCTCATGTAAAATTGGCTAAGATATTTTCGCAATTTGTGGGGTTTTTTCTCACTCTGTTGGAGATTTCCTTTGACATGCAAAAACTTGTTAGAAAGATTAGATACCAGTTGTTGATTCTGGAAAATGTTTCCCGTGCAATTTGATTTTTGTTCATGAACTCTCTGCCTACTCCTATGTCATCAAGATTTTTACCTATTCTGTCTTCTAGTAAGTTTAGTGTCTCTGATTTAATATTCAGATCTTTGATCCATTTTGAGTTTATTTGAGTGCTTGGTGATAGACATAGGTCTAGTTTTAGTTTACAGCATATAGAAAGCCAGTTTTTTCAGCACCATTTGTTAAAGAGGCTATTTTTCTTCCAATGTACATGTTTGGTCCCTTTGACAAAGATGAGGTGGCTAAGTGGGTTTGCAGTTGTGCCTGTACCTTCTAATGTATTCCATTGATCTTCAGGTCTGTTTTGATTCCAGTACCATGCTGGTTTTATTACAGTAGCTTTGTATTATAGCTTCAAGTCGGGGACTGTGATGACTCCTGCCTTCCCTTTGTTGCCCAGAATTGCCTTTGCTATTCTAGGTCTTTTCTGGTTCCAGATGAATTTGAGGAATGCTTTCTCTAGCTCTGTGAGGTAAGCAAGTGGTATTTTGATTTGGATTGCATTAAATCTGTATAATTATTTTGGGAGAATGATCATTTTCACAATGTTTGTTCTTTGTATCCATGAACAGGGAATATCTTTCCATTTTCTGAAGTCTTCTTCGATTTCCTTGTTTAGAGTAATGCAATTTTCACTGTGTAGATCTTTTATTTCCTTTGTTAGATTGATTCCTAAGTATTTCATTTTTTTGGATGTTATAGTGAAGGGTGTGGTTTCTCTTATCTCTCTGTCAGTGACTTTGTTGTTTGTGTACAGGAATGCTATTGATTTTTGAGTGTTGACCTTGTATCCAGCTATATTACTGAATTTGGTTATTACTTCTAGAAGTCTTCTAATGGATTTTTGGGAGTCTTCTATGTGGAGTATCATATCATCTATAAATAATGATAATTTCACTTCTTCCTTTCCTATCCTTATTCCCTTTATTTCTTTCTCTTGTCTAATTGCTCTGGCTAATATTTCCAGAACTGTATTGAATAGGAGTGGAGATAATGGACATTCTTGTCTTGTTCCTGATTTTAGGTTGAAAGTTTTCAGTTTTTGTCCATTTAGTACGATGTTGGCTGTTGGTTTATGATATATGGCTTTTAACAGG
Source organism: Dasyprocta punctata (assembly GCA_004363535.1). Lineage (NCBI taxonomy): Eukaryota > Metazoa > Chordata > Mammalia > Rodentia > Dasyproctidae > Dasyprocta > Dasyprocta punctata. The sequence goes on along the minus strand of RJWM01017132.1, from coordinate 7,874 downwards.
TTGAGGTAGAGATCATCTATTCCAATTTTATGTAGAGTTTTTATCATGAATGGGTGTTGGATTTTGTCAAAAGCTTTGCCTGCATCTATTGAGATGATCAGGTGGTTCTTGTCCTTGGCCCTGTTGATATGGTGTATTACTTGTATTGATTTCTGTGTGTTGAACCATCCCTGCATTCCTGGGATGAATCCCACTAGGTCATGGTGTACAATCTTTCTGATAACTTGCTGTATTCTGTTTGCCAGTATTTTATTGAGGATTTTTGCATCTATGTTCATTAGGGAGTTTGGCCTATAATTTTCTTTTTTGGTTGGGTCTTTCTCTGGTTTTGGTATAAAGTAATACTTGTTTCCAGGAATGAGTTAGGGGGACTTACTTCCCTTTCAATTTCTTTGAAGACTTTGAGGAGTGTTGGCACTAAGTCTTCCCTAAATTTGTTGTAGAATTCAGCAGTGGATCCTTCAGGGCCTGGGCTTTTCTTTGTTGGTAGGGTCCTAATTATATTTTCAATTTCATTAGCTGAAATTGGGTTATTCAGCAGCTTTACATCTTCTTGATTCAGCTTTGGTAATTCATAGGTTTCTAGGAATCTGTCCATTTCTTCTGTGTTATCAAATCTATGTGAGTAAAGGTTTTCAAAGCAGGTATTGATGATCTCCTGTATTTCCATTCAGTCTCTAGAGATTTTACACTTTTCACTTCTTATTGCTTGAATCTGTGTTTTTTCTTTCCTCTATTTGATAAGGTTGGCTAGGGGTTTATCAATTTTATTTACTCTTTCAAAGAATCGACTCTTCAATTCATTAATTCTTTGTATTTTTTAGTTTCAATTGCATTAATTTCTACTCTAATATTAATAATTTCCTCCCTTCTTTGGGCTTGGACTTGACTTTCTCTTCTTTTTCTAGAAGTTTGAGGTGTAGCATTAGGTTGTTTATGTGTGTTCTTTCAATTTTTATGATATGAGAGTTTAGTGCTATAAATTTCCCTCTGAGGACTGTTTTCATTGTATCCCACAGGTTCCGGTAATTTGTATTTGCATTTTCATTCAATCGTAGATATTGTTTAATTTCTTGTTTGACTTCTTCTGTGACCCATTGGTTATTTAAGAGAGTATTATTTAATTTCCATGTATTTATGCTGTTACTGTAGGTTTTTTTTTTTTGTCTTTCACTTCCAATTTTACTACGCTATGGTCAGATAATATGCATGGAATTATTTCAGTTCCTTTACATTTACTTAAGCATGTTTTGTGGACCAGTATAAGATCTATTTTAGAGAATGACCCATGTGCAGCTGAGAAGAATGTGTATTCTGATGTTCATGGGTGGAATACTCGGTACACATCCACTAGGTCCATTTGCTCACAAGTTTGATTCAGTTCTGGTATTTCTTTGCTGATTTTCTGTTTGGTTGACTTGTCTTTCTGTGACAGTGGAGTATTAAGATCCCCTGTTATAACTGTATTATTGTTTATTTGGTTTTTCATGTCTATTAAGAATTGTCTTACATAGTTGGGTGCTCCCATATTCGGTGCATATATATTTATGATTGTAATCTCTTCCTCTTGAAGTTTTTCCCCTCACAAGTATGTAGTGACCTTCTTTATCTCTCTTGATCATTTTCAGTTTGAGCTTCATATTGTCTGCAAACATAATAATTACCCCTGCTTTTTTCTGGGTTCTTGTTGCATGGAGTATTGTTTTCCAGCCTTTGATTTTTAGTCTGTGAATTTCCTTTTGAGTGAAATGTGTTTCTTTTACACAGCATCTTGTTGGGTTTTGTTTCTTAACCTACTCTGCTAGTCTATTTCTTTTTATTGGTGAGTTGAGATCATTTACATTGATTGATGTAACTGATATGTACTGGTTCATCCCTGTCATGATATCTTTCTGTTGTTGGTTTTCTACATTTTATGTTTAATTATTTGCCCTGCTTAGTGGTTTCCTTTTGTTGTTGCTCTTAAGATTGTAGCTATCTTTGTCTCTTTCTAGAGTGTCTTTCAGTACTCTTTGTAGTGTTGGTTTGGTGGCCATAAATTTTTTCAGTTGTTCTTTGTCATGAAAGTATCTTATTTCTCCATCAATTTTTAAAGATAGTTTTGCGGGGTACATCAATCTGGGTTGAAAATTGTTTTTTTTTTAGGATTTGAACTACTTCACTCCAAGCTCTTCTTGACTTAAAGGTTTGTGTTGAGAAGTCTGCCATGATTCTGATAAGCTTTCCTTCATAGGTGATCTGTTTCTTTTCTCTGACAGCTTTTAGTATATTGTTCTTGTGCTGTATTTCTGATACCCTAATTATTGTGTGTCTCGGTGAAGATTTATTTTGATTATGGTTAATTGAGGTTCTGTATGCCTCAGTAAACTGTATTTCAGATTCTCTTTCCATGTTTGGAAAGTTTTCTGCTATTATTTCTGTGAATAGTCTTTGGAGGTCATTAGTATTGACCCCTGTGTTTTCATTGATGCCTATTAATCTTATGTTATTTCTCTTGGCATTGTCTTGTAGCTGTTGAATTGTTGTTTCTTTGTTCCTTACTATTTTTAAGAGATCTTTTCTTTCGTGGTCATGATCTCCCATGCTGTCTTCAAAATCTGAGATTCTATCTTCAGCTTCATTTAAGTGGTTTTTCAAACTTTACATGGAATTTTTCATTTCCTGCATTTCCCTTTGCATCTGTTTCATGCATTCTGTTTGTGTCTTATATTGTTCATTCAAAGTTTCAATCATTTTCTTAAGTTCTTCTATTTTTTTATCTTGCTCTTCTTTAGATACACATGACATTTCTTAATAATAATTCTCATTTCATTTTTTAGTTGAGAGAATATTTCTGATTTGAGTTTCTCTTTAGCTTCTTCGAGCTGTTTCTTTACTGCATTTTCTATAATTTCAGAAAGTTCAGTTGTGTGACTCCCACTGTCTTCCATTTCAGTGTCTCTTGGGTTTGTTCTCAGTGGGCTAGGAGATTGAGACTGCCTCTTAGTCTTTCATTTTGTCATTTTCTTCTAGAACCTGTGTGGCTCTGTGTCCTGTGAGGCTGACTCGGTGTTCCCCTGGTGGGTCCTGCTGAGTTGTGGGATCCAGTAGAGCTGGATCTTGTGCACAGCTTGTGAGGGCACACTCCCAGAGCATGCAGGTGGATCCTCCACCTTACTGGGTATGGGCCAAGGCCTCCAGGTCCCAGGCAGCTAGCCAGAGCATACTCTGGAGTGTGGTGCCACCCAGACCATGAGTCTGGCTGCAAGGAGTTCAGAGCTTCTTGTGTGCCAGCAAGCCTTTGTGATTCAGGCCTACAGTGCTGGGTCCTTGCTCCTGGCTGGGTGGGCCCGTGACCTCTGGGACCCAGTGTGCAGGGCACTCCACTGACAGATGGAGCTTGTATGAGCCCTGCACTCTTGTTGGGAGGGCCCAAGCTCTCCAAGTCCCTGTAGCTATGCTGGTCAGTCCCTGATGAGCAGTTCTGGGGTCCTGGGCTGGGCTGGGCTCAGTACCTCTATGTCCTGTGAGGCTGGCTGGGTGTTCCCCTGGTGGGTTGCTCTGAGTTGTGGGACCCAGTAGAGCTGGATCCTGTGCGCAGTCAGTCCACAGGTGATTTTTGACCCAAGGATCATCAGTACTTTCTGAGTGTGTAGAGGTGAATAAACAGACAACAGAGTTGTTCCTTCACAGTGCATGGACTGAGAGATGAGCACCAATTTGGACAATAAGTTAGTGTAAATATAACTTGTAACACATGAGATTGGAGTAATAGAAGCTGGTAAGATCTAATGACGTCTAATAATCATGTTAAAACTTAATGATTGGAATGTCATGGGAAACAGTGTCTTCTTAAATGTTAGAAGTGAGGTCATAAGATTTGATTTAGGATGGTAACTCTAGCATTAGGTTGAGACATAAAGTGAAGGCTGAAAGCACTGGAAAGGTGATTTTCTGTTTTAATACACAAGTGAGTTTTGATCAAAAGATCAATGGAAATTTCCAGGGGCATGAAGGTGAATAAACAGACACCAGAGTTGTTCATTCACAGTACATAGACCGAGAGATGAGCAACAAGCTGGACACTAAGTTAGTGTGAGTGTAATTTGTAAATCATGGGACTAGAGTGACAGAAAGTGGCAAGATCCAGAAAGAGCTAACCACCATGTTAAAACTTAATGAATGGAATGTCAGGGGAAATAATGTAAATGTTTTAAGTGTTGTAAGTGAGGTCACAAAATTTGACTTACAATGGTAACTCTAACATCAAGTTGAGAAATAAAGTGAAGGATATAAGACGCACAATGGAAAAGTGATTTTTTAATCTGAATGTTGAGGTTGGAGGCTTCAACTTGATTCCTTAGAGTGGGAATGATGGAGTGCAGTGGACACCATGGAATTCAGTTTGAATTCCCTCCAGCAGGTAAGGGGCACCTGTATCCCTGCTGCTGTGAGTCTGGGCCTATATCAGTTCATACTCCTGCTTTTCTGTGAATAAATTCACTAAAGAAAATAGGAAGTTCACTAAAGGAGTTATTCCACTCCTGGGAGCATCCTAAGGCCTGGTAAATGAATGTTACACCAAGGGTTTCCACTTTTTCAAGTTCTGGAATGAAGTCTACAACCTGGATATGCCAGGGTTCCAGGTTCAAGCCAATCTTCAGTTGTAAACACAACCTTTCTTCTGCTTCCTTAATCCCCTGTCATCCTTTTCACATCACTTTTGTGATAAAGTCCCCCTCAGACTGTGTATGGAGGTGACTGAGTATTTGTGGCCCTCAATCTGAAACAGTGCAGAGAAAATGAGAGAGAGAGAGAGAGAGAGAGAGAGAGACAGAGAGAGAGAGAGAGACAGAGAGAGAGACAGAGAGAGAGACAGAGAGAGAGACAGAGAGAGAGACAGAGAGAGAGAAAGAGAGAGAGATATTAGGCCTTTAATTCTGGTGGGCATGGGAGTGTTTGATAGGGGTGCAGCAACTCTCAAAGGAGAGCAGAGAAGTGGATCTACTTTTATCAGTTTTGGGGGAGGAGTTTGGGAGGTGGGCAAAATGGCATATTAACAGCTGATTTGAAGGAGCATCTGCCTGTGTAAAATAGGAGACAGAAAGATTTACTGGGGGCTGGGGGTGGAAACATGGATGGTTGTGGAGTCTTGGGATTCGAGAGGCCTTGGTGCATGTGAAAAAAGGGAGTGGGAGATTTATCTCTGGAATGAGAAGGAGAACATAGTAGTTACTGTTGCAGAGATAAATTGTTTCTCTGGGTTCAGTGTCAAGTTGGGCGAATGTCATGTTACAGATAGCCAAGCCCCAGGCTAGCAGAAGCTATCAGTGGCACATTCAGATAGGGAGATACAGAAGTTATTGCCCAGTAGTTACAATTTATAGATGAAGATGAGAAATTCAAAGTGTGGGTCACTTCTGAGTTGTAGCACTGATCACTGGGTTACTGAGGGAACTAAGAAGATGGAGCAGAGAGAACTATGTGTCTTCATGATTGACAAAAACATTTTCAACTCTAGTTGTAATCAAACAGGAAAGACATTTTCAAGATTTTCAACATTTTCAACTCCAGTTGTAATCAAACAGGAAAAACAAACCTTTACAAGTTGGAATTCTTATCCAAGGTTATTCTGTCTCTGAGGGGCCAACTTAGTGCCCCTTCCAGGAAACTAGCAAATTGGAGGAGAAGATGGCATCCCTGTGTTTTCTGGGGGTATGGAGGATACTTCTTTTCTTTTCCTTTCTTTGACTAACTGCAGATAAAAAACATTGGGACTCTTTTAGTCTTGGAGACAAGTTATATCTCCAACTTTTTCATATGGAGAGTTTCATCAACATCCCAGCTCAGATACATAGAAACAGAAATTTGTGCCTCTGGAAGCTCATGCATGCATGCTGGACTCAGCAGGTGGAGGCCTGGCTTTGTTTTCATAAGTGAGGGAAAAAGCTGAGAATGGAAAATGCCTGGAGGGTAAAACAGTGTAAAAATTTCCTTGTCTGCTTTTACTTGCTCATCATTTCACTGCACTCAAGATCCATGTACACATGGATAAGAGAAAACAGTGTTTGGGGAAAAAGTCTCCCTGTCTTCCTCGGAGCTAGCTTTGAATAGATGTTTTCTCTTTTCCCTCAAAATAAGCATATTGCCATGTTTTTGGGGGAGTGAGAAGCAGAACAATCCTTTGGGTCCTTAACAATCCTATTGTTGCTAGATGGTCTCTTCATTCTTGTCTAATAGGTCAATCCTGCATATATCTTTGGAAATACAGCAGTACTTCAGATGACAAATGCTTTTATTTGGGAACAATTTGGTTCACAAACAGAAGCATTTGGGAAAAGTTTGTTTTTCTTTTTAACTCTGCATCAGGCAACAAAAATGACCATGATCATCCTTTTTCCAGATCCTGGAAGAAATAAAATTCGTGAACTGGGGCAGCTTGAACAACTGTCTCCTCAGAGGCATTTGCTAAAAATGCACAGCTCTACAGGACAACACTGACAAGCCTTAGGACTTCTCTTTCCTTCTTATCTGTAACTAATCTTGGGTACAAAATCTTACTCATGAATAGGTGTGTGTACTCCAAATAACATGACATTTCTAATTTATAGAATCAGAAATCTAAGAATATGTGTGGTGATACTTATTCAGAAGGTGGGATAGTTGTAGAACAAGCATAAATTTAGCACAAGTGAAATTTACTAACGTTTCTGTTCACTATGCAAAAATTCTTTAATGTTTCAAAGACTCTGGGGAGTTGACCACACCAGAAGAAAAAAGGAGTCTACAATGAATGCACTAGAAATGATGAGCCTTCCTGGGCCTAAAGGTGAGTGTCTTGGTTACTTTTACTTTTCTTTTGTTGTTGGGATAAAATACCTGACACCCAAAGTGCAGAAAGGAAAGCTTGATTTAGCTTATAGTTTTTGAAGGTTTCAGTCCATAATTGACTGGTTCCAAGGCAGTGCGGCATGGTATTTGAACAATACTTCAAGGAAGCAGCCAGAGCAAAAGGGGAAAAATAAGCCTCTTCTCCTTGCTTATATTGTATGCAGGCCACCCCCGACCCTCTCCAGGGCAGTTGTACCACTCACAATCTCCTTGCCCTCCTTTGCACAGAATGAGGATATTTACAAAGTAAGAACCCTGGTTCCCTGCTGAGTCTCTCAGTTAAACTTCTAAAATTCTCAAGTTGGCACAATGTGTCATCCATAACAGTAAGGAAAGCCTTAAAAATTCTAAAAATATTGGAATATTGCTATGCTTTGTGGTGAAAGTTCTGCTCACCCACCAATGAAGTGTCCAGCTTGAGTATTCTGACTCTTTTCTGCAGAGTTCTTCAGAATATATGTGGAAATAGATATTAAGGAGTTGGGATGACTCTACAACAGATCCAAGGTGAATTTCTTTATATGGTCCCATTAAATTGGAATTCCACATTGAATTCACAGGTCATAAAGTTAAGGGTTGAAGGAGGGGTAGGGGAATGGGAAAAACAAAAGAAGAATCAAGATATATCATGTACAGTTCAAATTCCCTGTGATGAATATGATTATTATAAATATCAAAAGTGTACCAATGAAATTAAATTTTTAAAAAAGGATGCAAAAACTTAATTTGGTAAGTTGGTGAAATATGAATCAAAAGATCACTCACTGTGCATGAGCTGGAGATTCTTGTATTCTGTGGTTTACTTTTGATGAAGGGGTTAACAGGCACCAGGAAACTAGAACAGTGGAGTAGATTTGCCATGTACAATCTACTCTTCCATATTTGAGAGTCCACAGGATGGACTCTTCACCAGTACCTTAAGTAACAGGTTTGCAAGAGGAGCACTAGCATTATTACAGTGCTCTATCCCTGGTCTTCCTCATATTCCAGACCTGCTAGTGGGG